>SJYQ01003684.1:273783-285565 GCA_006410935.1 Redunca redunca | reverse complement strand
GAAAAAGTTCGCCTAAAGCTCAACATTCAGAAAACAAAGATCATGGCATCTGGTCCCATCACTTCATGGGAAATAGATGGGGAAACAGTGGAAACAGTGGCTGACTTTATTTTGGGGGGCTCCAAAATCACTGCAAATGATGACTGTAGCCATGAAATTAAAAGACGCTTACTACTTGGAAGAAAAGTTATGACCAACCTAGATAGCATGTTGANATTGGGGGCAGGAGGAGAAGGGGACGACCGAGGATGAGATGGCTGGATGGCATCACGGACTCAATGGATGTGAGTCTGAGTGAACTCCAGGAGTTGGTGATGGACAGGGAGGCCTGGCATGCTGTGATTCATGGGGTTGCAAAGAGTTGGACACGACTGAGCGACTGAACTGAACTGAACTGAATGTTTTATTCCTCAAAAATTTTTTCATTTACTTGATCACAATCAGTGCCATTGTTCCCTCTTCTGATTTATCAGAAGTGAATTCCCTCTTTGACATCAAGGCAGCTTGGTTATTTGAAAACAACTTTTATGTAAATAATGATAGCACCAGACTACATTTATCTGGATTTCCAAAGAAATGTCACGTTTAGAATTTGGGACACCAATGCAGGGCATCTTAGAGGTACTGATCCAAAAGAGCGGCATAGAATTTAGCATCTCTCCACATGAATCAATCTCTGTTTCTCCTGCTGCTTATCTACCTTAGGTTTTTCATTTCAGTTAGCCCTCTGAAGAACTAACCAAATTCATGGTAATACCTGAAGTAACTGGATAATTGAGAAATGTTGACTTTTCAGAACTCAGTGTGGTGGTAAAATTAACCATGGACAGAAGAAGTAGCTGAAGAGACTTCAGAAAGAGACTGACTTTTCTATACCTCAAGGGTTTTAATCAACAAATTTGCATTTTTTTTTCCTGTGACTGACTTACCAGCCTACTAAGAGATGCTCACTAATTTAATTCACTTTCTAATTCTATTTATAATAAAAATTGAAAATCTACAAAAATAAACTCTAGTTAATTTGCAATTCTTGCCAAAAATAATTTTTTCTCTTAAAGTATTATGGTAAAAATCAGCTTCTCAGGTGATGCAGAGGTAAAGAATCTGCCTGCCAAAGCAGGAGGTGCAGGTTTGATCCCTGGGTCAGGAAGAACCCCTGAAGGAGGAAACGGCAATGCGCTCCAGTATTGTAGCCTGGGAAATTCCATGGACAGAGGAGCCTGGTGGGCTATAGTCCATGGGGTCACCAGTCAAACATGACTCACACACACACACAATTATGGTAAAAATATTTTAGGAGCCATCCAAGGTATGTGTGTGTGTGTGTGTGTGTGTGTGTGTGTGTGTTTAAGTATAGTCAAAGCTACGGTTTTTGTGAGATTTTGACCATAAAGCAGGCTGAGCATTTAAGAATTAATGCTTTTGAACTGTGGTCCTAAGAGAAAACTCTTGGGAGTCCCTTGGACAGCAAGGAGATCAAGCCAATCAATTCTAAAGGAAATCAACCCTAAATATTCATTGAAAGGACTGATGCTGGAGCTGAAGCTCCAATACTTAGGCCACCTGATGTGAAGAATTGATTAATTAGAAAAGACCCTCATGCTGGGAAAGACTGAGGGCAAGAGGAGAAGGGGACAACAGAGAATGAGACGGTTGAGCAAACTCCAGGAGATAGTGAAGGTCAGGGAAGGCTGGTGTGCTGTAATCCTGGGGTCGCAAAGAGTCAGACACAACTGAGTGACTGAACAACTACAACATATATGTGGGTGTGTGAGTGTGTGAGTGTGTATACCTTACATTCCCAAACAATTTAGATCAGTAAGTAATAGCAAAAAAATCTACAAGAGGAGTCTTGAGATAAAAATTTCAGTATTTTCCGAATGCTAGATGTTTCATGATGGCAGGATTTTCACATTCATCTCAACTTGTCATCTTTGGCAACTGAGGTTGAATTGTACCATGATTCTTTTTACCTTTGCACCAATGAGATGTTCTATTCCTTCAAACTATGGAATTACAGAATGACTTCCAGATATATAAGTTGGAGAAGAGAAGTTCATTTTTTGTTAAAATAAGAAACAGTAAACTTTTATTGATTCGGAGTCTCTGGAGGAAGTACAGCATTAATTAACATAAATTTGTGGATTATAACATAGAAGAAACTTTATTGCTTTTAATTGTCTAGAGAAACTCAAATCTGAGAACATATTGCCAAGCACTAGTCCTACGAAAGTAAATTAGCACTAAAAATTGATTTATTTATTCACATATCAAATGTGGCAGTTTCTCTTTATGTCACAAATGCACTCGTTTGTATGTTGGCTGCTTCCTCAGTTCTCATAAATAGGTAAATCATTCCCTCAGCTAGGTGTTCACTCTTTTAACTTCACCTACCAGTTTAATGTCTCACGAACAACAAAGCAAACTTTCCTAGCTGCATTCCTGTTAGTAGGGAGGGGCACTTAGTGTTTGCTAAGATGGTGGCACTGTGCTAAAGAATCCACCGGCCAGTGTAGAAGATGTTAAGAGACCCAGGTTCGCTCCCTGGTTCAGGAAGATCCCCTGAAGGAAAGCATGACAATCCCCTCCAGTATGCTTACCTAGGAAATCCCACAGGCAGAGAAGCCTGGCGGGCTCCAGTCCATGTGGTCACAAAGAGTGTAGGACATGACTGAACGCGGATACACACACACACGATTCCTCCGAATTCTGAGACATTCTATGTATGGAGCATCACGGCACAAGCAGATCTGTTTCTACTAAGAACCTGAATTAAAACATTCTGTGTTGTCCATGACTCAAAAATCTTTAGCACTTCTTTATATCCTTTTGAGCAGGGATTGGCACACTTCTCTGCTTTTCTTTTTAATAAAGGGCCAGATAGTAAATATTTTAGGCTTTGTGGGCTACATAACCCTGCTGGTGTGGCAGGAAAGCAGTCATAGAAAAGACATAAAGAATTAGTGTTTCTGTGTTCCAGTAAAATTTTATTGGAAATATAGGTGGCAGACTGGGGTGGCCTGGCAGGCCACGGTTAGCCAACTTCTACATTAAAGGTATAATCTATGTAGGCTGAAGGATATTTTCTTTGGAAACACGAGTGCTAACTTGGTCGGTGCTAACCTAAGCAGAGTTGGAGTGCCTCGTGATAACTCAGTCCCTGTGGAGATATGGTCTCTTTATCTTTCGGGGAAAGCTTCTCCTGAATCCCATCAGGCCTGCACGAGGTTTCTTCGAACTATCTCACATATAATTATAGGTCTACAAGACTACAGAGAAGTTTATGATGCCTTTCATAATGTCAAGGATCTCCTAACAGTTCAAAAATGCCTCCTGTCCTTTATCCTTTCTTCTTGATTATTTCCTTGAAAGAGACTACTACAGCCTCTGTGAAACCTACTTGCTACAATTCAGCTAACAGAATTAAGAGTTGTCACAAAGGAAGACCATTGAGTCAAAGGTCTTGTCAGCTATAAGGCAGAAAGAAAAATAATGGCAGAGGGAGAGGACATAATTGAAGAAACAGCCACACTAAACAAAAATTCACCTTATGGGAATTCCCTGTTAGTTCAGTGGTTAGGACTCTTCCCACTGCCACTGCAGGAAGCAGAGGTTGCTTCACAAAGAAAATTTAAAAAAAAGGAAAAGATCACTGTAGGAGAGTATAGGAGACCCCTCACTGATTGAAAGCATCTGCAAAACAATGTGTTGATTTAGTAGCCAGAAGTGTACAGTTCAAGGCTGCTGCGCTAGCTCTCAGTGGTCATGAGAGAAGTCAGCCATAAAAGAGAGAAGTCAGCCATAAAAGCCTATGTATATATATAAATAAATATGTTCAGCATATTGTTAACATATGCATGCAAGTTTAAAATAATTCTATTGGCGTACGGTTGCTTTACAATGTTATTTTCTACTGCACAACAAAGTGAATCAGCTACACATCTGTTGGTATACATCACATAATTACCCCCCTCCCTTTTAGATTTCCCATTTAGGTCACCACAGAGCATTAAATAGAGTTTTCTGGGCTATACAGTAGGTTTTAAGTAATTATCTATTTTATACATAGTATCAGTACTGTATACATATGTCAACCCCATCTCCTAATTTCTCCCACCCCTCTCTTTCCCCCTTGGTATGCATTCAATTTTTAAGGAAGTCATTTCAGAGATATTCAGTATTACATCAGTTCAGTACTGTGCAGAGATAAAAGTGACACATTTATCATACCTTGGGGAATTTGTCTAGCAGAAAACAAAATCCTTATACTCATGGAACTTGTAATACAGTAACCTTTAACATGCAGATAATATATGAAATGTATATCACATGTATCTAATACCTCAGAAGTTTGTGATCAGCCTGAATGTAACTGTTTAAGAAAGAACCAGGTAAAACGTACAATGATTTTCAGTAACGGGGCTAGAGTTGACAGGTGGTATGCAGCACACTAATGGATTTTATCCAAATTTCAGATGAGATTATTTAGGTGAGGCAGATCAGAGATCAATATGCTTCCCCTGGAATCCCAAAGGCACTGCTCAAGAGGAGCAATTAAAGAGCTATGGACTACAGTGGGCATTACTAAAGGTACAAAGGAGGGAGAAAGGGATGGATGGAGGGATGGACCCAGTGAGGTGTTTCTCACTGAGACATACCAAAAACATAAAAAGAGTAAGGGTTCTTGAATGTACAAGGAGCCAGGAGAGCTCAGCACAATAAAATAATAGCTGGTTCCCAAAATAAATCATCAGAGGTGTTAAAACGCAATGTCTTGCTTTTTGAATGTCAAATGATTTCCTGCAGGAGCTTGTGCCGTGATATCACTAAGACTACAAAGCCAGCTTCTAAAATGCAGCCATTCCCTCGCACTTAAGAAGAAACCTCAAAGATCCCAAAGGAAACTAAAACTTTATTTCAAAAATTTGCTCTGAACTTTGAAAATAAAATAAGAAGATGTATTATTGCAAACACTGAAAGGACTGATCTAAACTGCTAGAGAGCAAGTCCTGATTTTAGAGGGTGATGACAAGCAGGCACATCTATTTTGGTGTCCCAGTGTGCTTAGTCATGTCCAACTATTTGTGACCACATGGACTGTAGCCCGCCAGGTTCCTCTGTCCAAGGGAATTCTCCAGGCAAGAATGATGAAGTGGGTTGCCATGCCCTCCTCTAGGGATCTTCCCAACCCAGGGATCAAACCCAGGTCTCCCACATTGCAAATGGATTCTTTACTATCTGAGCCTCCAGGGAAGCCCTTGGTGCCCCAAGCAGAAGTGAATAAAAAAGGCAACAGATCACCAACCAGCACAACCATCTCAAAACACAGAGTTGTGTCAGGACTTCTTTTCCATTGATTGCTCTGTCATTCTGCCTCTCTCTTAGCTCTTTATGCTGTTCTGGGAACATAGGGGGCTTCCCAGGTGGCGCTAGTGGTAAAGAATCCACCTGTCAATGCAGGAGACATAAGATCCCTGGGTTGGGAAGATCCCCTGGAGGGGGCACGACAACCCACTCCAGTGTTCTTGCCTGGAGAATCCCATAGTCGGAGGGGTCTGGTGGGCTACAGCCTATAGGGTCCTAGACAGTTGGACACGACTAAAGCGTCTTAACATGCAGGCATGCTTGGGAACACAGGTGGTGCTCACTGAATACACACCTATCTTTCTCTCTCTCCCTCATTTTCCTTAATTTTTTACCCAAGTTTCTTCTTAGTATCCCCTTCACTTCATTTTTCTCACTTTCTCATCCTTTTTTTTTCCATTTCCCTTGCCCTTCTCTGTATGACTTTCTTTTTTCCTATCTTAAAGGTTACATCATAAAACTGAAATATATTTACAATTATTTCTTTCAATCACTGAGTTAATTGCACTCTAATCTTAAATGATAATGCTATGCATGTGTATATACACATACAGTATATTTTCCTTTAGGAACAAAGACTATAAAACAGTTGATTTTACAAGAGAGCACATTCCTCTGTGTTTTGTTTGTTTGTTTTTGCTTTTCTTGTTTCTTCCTGTGGTTTTCCTGTTACTTAGCCTCTTGGCTATTCAGAAGTAGTACCATAACCTATGAATGTGCTGCTGACCTTTCAAACGATCAATACATCTCCACGTTAGACATTTTTTAATCCTTTGAAATGGATGAAAACTGATGCCAAATTTTCCCTTTGCAAGTGTAAGCATTTTTAGAAGGAAAGAGGAAAGGAGCTGTTCGGTGTTATATTTTACACAATTAAACAACGAGCCATCTTGGCACAAAAGTCCAGGGAAATACATCATGTCTCTGAGAGATTCTTTTCTAAGGTCATTATCTACTCCAGCCACACAGGGTCTACCATTCCCTCCCATCAGGAGAGTCCAGGGCCTTTTGCACAGTGCAGAGCTCTACCACATTACACCGCTTCTTATCTCACAACCTATTCAGGGCTCATTTGTATGCCTGCAAAAGTGGGGTTCTGTCCCTTGGAGAGCTGGTGGGCATCCCATGGTCTGATTCTTCTCATCCTTGAACATTAGATACTCTGCTGCCATGGAAAAGCCACCAGGGATGTCAGCTGATCGACAGTCTTGGAAATTCCACTTTTATCTCAGTCGATTAGCAAGTTCTTTTTTTTTTCTCTTTCCTACTGTCAGCATGAAAAGATGACAAGTTAAGGAAAATGTAAAGTTAATGCCAATGGAAAGGCAGCATAGAAATAGAGAATTGTGCTGTTCAGTATTCAGTAGTAAAAAGACAAATTTATACTACTGGTTTCCCTCCCACAAAAAAAAAAAAAAAAACTATAGAGGCTCCAGCAGATACAGTTCTCTTAGATGAATCTTACTTTTCTATTGTCTTTTATTATGAAACCACGGGTGTGTCATGCTGGAACACTTCAACTTCTCCCTTCTTAATGCCAGAGTTCTCATGTTAATTGCCTTCACTCACATTCCTGTTCCCTGAAATCTGTCCCTACATTTTATACCTTATTGAACTCTCTCTCAAGTGTCACAGATGATCTCCAATCTCTCATCGGGTTTCATGCTCCTGAATGTTTTCAGCCTCTTTATGACTTTTGACACTGTTGAGTACCTGCTCCTTCATTCTTGGCCTTCTCTTGGTTTCCATGACATTGTGCTCCTTTGTTCTCCAACTTCAGTGAATAGCTCTTCTTTGTTTCCCTGCTGGCTCCCCATGCCATGGTCAAACTGTTTTCATCAAACCTATTGTCTTGGCCTTCTGCTCTTCTTCATTTACACTTATTCCATCTTCCCCTCAATGAATATCCTTAAATATAGACTCCAGTTACCAACCCCAGTGCTTCTCAACAAAAAGACAATATCTTAATTCAAACTGTCAAAGGAGTGTATTTACTTGGGTAATCAATCAATGACATCTTAAATTTACCTTTTTTTCAGTACAATGAAAGTTTACCTCCTCATATTCTCTTCTCTCCTCCCACTAGGAAGCTCTATCTCCACCAAATACCACACCTTAAAACCAAACTACAAGAGCAATTTTCAGTTCAGTTCAGTTACTTAGTCGTGTCCGACTCCATGACTCCATGGACTGCAGCACTCCAGGCTTCCCTGGTTCATCAACTCCTGGAGCTTGCTCAAATTCATGTCCATTGAGTTGGTGATGCCATCCAAGCATCTCATCCTCTGTCATTCCCTTCTCCTCCCACCTTTAATCTTGAGTCAGTTCTTCCCATCAGGTGGCCAAAGTATTGGAGACTTAGCTTCAGCATCAGTCCTTCCAATGAATATTCAGGGCTGATTTCCTTTAGGATTGACTGGTTGGATCTCCTTGCAGTCTAAGGAACTCTCAAGAGTCTTCAACACCACAGTTCAAAAACATCAATTCTTCGATTCTCAGCTTTCTTCATAGTCCAGCTCTCACATCCATACATGTCTATTGGAAAAACCATAGCCTTGACTAGACGGACCATTGTTGGCAAAATAATGTCTCTGCTTTTTAATATGCTGTCTAGGTTGGTCATAACTTTTCTTCCAAGAAGTAAGCATCTTTTAATTTCATGGCTGCAGTCATCATCTGCAGTGATTTTGGAGCCTGAAAAAAATAAGGTCAGCCACTGTTTCCACTGTTTCCCCATCTATTTGCCATGAAATGATGGGACAGGATGTCATGATCTTAGTTTTCTGAATGTTGAGTGTTAAGCCAAATTTTTCACTCTCCTCTTTCACTTTCATCAAGAGACTCTTTAGTTCTTCTTTGCTTTCTGCCATAAGGATGGTGTCCTCTGCTTATCTGAAGTTATTGATATTTCTCCCAGAAACCTTGATTCAAACTTGTGCTTCCTCCAGCCTATCATTTACAGTAGATCATTTACAGTATCATTTACAGTATCATTTACAGTAGATCATTTACATGATCTACACTCCATGTAAGTTAAATAAGCAGGGTGATAATATCCAGCCTTGACGTACTCCTTTCCCTATTTGGAACCAGTCTGTTGTTCCCTGTCCAGCTCTAATTGTTGCTTCTTGACCTGCATACAGATTGCTCAAGAAGTAGGCAAGGGGGTCTGGTTCACATCTCTTGAAGAATTTTCCAGTTTGTTTTGATCCACACAGTCAAAGGCTTTGTCATAGTCAATAAAGCAGAAGTAGATGTTTTTCTGGAATTCTCTTGCTTTTTCTATGATCCAACAGATGTTAGCAATTTGATCTCTGGTTCCTCTGTCTTTTCTAAATCCAGCCTGAACATCTAGAAGTTCACGGTTCACATACTGTTGAAGCCTGGCTTGGAGAATTTTGAGCATTACTTTGCTAGCACGTGAGATGAGTGCAATTATGTGGTAGTTTGAGCATTCTTTGGCATTGCCTTTCTTTGGGATTGGAATGAAAACTGACCTTTTCAATCCTGTGGTCACTGCTGGGTTTTCCAAATTTGCTGGCATATTGAGTGTAGCACTTTCACAGTATCATCTTTTAGGATTTGAAATAGCTCAACTGGAATTCCATCACCTCCACTAGCTTTGTTCATAGTGATGCTTCCTAAGGCCCACTTGACTTTGCATTCCACGATGTCTGGCTCTAGGTGAGTGATCACACCATCATGGTTATCTGGGTCATGGAGATCCATTTTGTGGAGTATTCTGTGTATTCTTGCCACCTCTTCTTAATATCTTCTGCTTCTGTTAGGTCCCTACCATTTCTGTCCTTTATTGTGCTCATCTTTGCATGAAATGCAAGCTACTGTATTCGTTCAAGAACTTCTATAACACTATAGGGAGAAGGAAGTAGTAGACCACTCCAGTATTCTTGACTGAAGAAATCCATAGGCAGAGAAACCTGGCGGGCTACAGTCAGTCCATGGGTTCTCAAAGAGTCAGAGGGACGTGACTGAGTGACTAACGAACACAGCCACATAACACTACAGTGTCTGCTACATTAAATGCAAACTCCTGTGCAGGGCTGTCAGGAATTTTCACATATGGCCTTGCTCTACCTGATTTGGGTTTCCATGACTCCAGTGTGAGCCATCACTGCTGGCCACTACTTTCTGTGGACATTCTGCTCCACCTCCTCCCATCCTAGCTCTGTCTCTCTAGGTTTTGTTCTTTCCCTCTAGGTGGGATTACTTTGCCTAATCAATGTATCTATTTGCAGATTTTAACTTTCTAACAGTTGTCAATAACCAAGTATTATCTGGCAATAATTAGTGGTGTGCAATAGAAAGATATTATATCTCAGTGGTTAAGATCTCAGAGTTGTGTTGAAACACAACTCACTTATGATGTGAACTTGGGCAAATCACTTAATTTCTCTCAGCTCCTATTTCTTCATTTAAAAAAGGAAAGATATACTACTTATCACATAGTGTTGTTGGGTGGAATATACAAAATAATACATGTGAACTTAGCACTTAACACAGGGCCTGAGCCTTAATATATGTGTGAATGTGCTCAGTCGTGTCCAACTCTTTGTGAACCCATGGACTGTAGCCCAAGAGGCTCTTCTGACTGTGAAATTTTCGAGGCAAGAATATTGGAGTGAGTTGCCATTTCCTCCTCCAGAATCTTCATGACCCTTAATAAGTGCTATTTAAAATTAGTTATTATTGTTATAAAATGTATCTGTCTTCAGCTGAATCAGATTTCATAATTTTTTAATTTATTAGACCAATCCTAGGTGGGAATGAAGATAACAAGAAGCATGTATTAAAGATTAAACACATACGAATGCAGGATACTACTAAGTTACAGGAAACTGGAGGGTCACACATTGCATTAGATGGCAGGTAGCTGATGGCACCATGAGGGCAAGCTCTCTTTCTATTTTGCTCACTATTGTATCTAAGGTGGAGCACACTGAAGAGAAGAGAGTTGGTTCTTTATACATATGCATTGAGTGTGCTACATAGAATCTCCAAATTCAGATTTTGAATCTGAGATTTAATGAATTTCTCAAGTAATCCCAGTTAGTAAGTTGAGGAGAGCCCCTTGAGAGACAACAAGATCTCTTCCTTATTGGGGATCACAGGGAACTCTTCCCAATGGGTGGCTGAAAGAACAAGAGTCCGGGCTTATGGTTTGCTGTCTTCATTCACCAGCTTGGCCTCAATCTTTATTCATACTGATAAGAGATTCTCCTTGAAAATGGTGCAGCAATAATGCTTTATAAATGGCTATTAGTTCTGAGTAATCCCTTAGGAAAAAACTTGACGCAGCCACAGAAACAGCATTAGGAAAACAATTGTATATGATAAAACTTAAATGATTCTATATATAATTTGTCTATTAAAGTATCTTCAACATCAAAATTAAGGTAATAATATATCCCCACTGATTTTCTAATTATATACAGGCAGCATAACATAGGTATACAAGGAGATCTGATCCCTAGATAAAACTGTGAAATGAAATAAATTTCCTTGGTATTCTCCACATCTTCTCCCAAACTTTCTCCCACATCTTCAAGGCAATGATCTGTTTTTCTGGGTGCTTAATGTCTTCTGCCAGCATTCAGAAGTTGTTTTGTGGAGTTTGCTCGGCGTTGAAATGTTTTTTTGAGGAATTTGTGAGGGAGAAAGTAATCTCCTCGTCCTATTCCTCCACCATCTTCTCTCCCTCTCCTCCCACATCTTCAAATTAACTATTTTTCCTTTATCTTACTCTTAGGGAATAGTTCTCAAGCAGACAGAAATGAAAACTCACCCAGTACAGATCTTTCGGATTCAAAGATCACATTTTCTTTTTGTCCCACCTATCCTCTTTGCTTATATCTCTCACTTTCTACAACAGCTAAACAAAAAGCAATTTATTATCATGGTAAAAAACCATGCATGGGTATGAATGACTGAAAAGCTCAGTATTTTCAGAGATGCATCTACTTTTAAAATATAAGCTAATTAACACACTTGATGGGAATTCTGGGAAGATGGCGGAGGATTAGGACGAAGAGATTACTTTCTCCCTCACAAATTCCTCAAAAAAACATTTCAACGTCGAGCAAACTCCACAAAACAACTTCTGAANAAAAGAAGATCATTGCCTTCAAAAACAGGTAGGGAAAAAATATAAAAGACGACAAAAGAGACAAAGGAGGTGGGGAGGGAGCTCCGTCCCGGGTAGGGAAGCCCGACCCGGGAAAGGAACTTTAAGAAGAGAGGTTTCCAAACACCAGGAAACACTCTCCCTGCCGTGTCTGTGGTGAGCCCTGGAAGCACAGAGGGCATCATAACAGGAACGATACATAAATGAATAATTAAAACCGACAGATTACAAGCCCAGCAGTGACTTCCCCGGTGGAAAAGCAGCACATAAACCAGC
>SJYQ01003684.1:258285-273372 GCA_006410935.1 Redunca redunca | reverse complement strand
GATCACAAAGAGTTAGACATGACTTAGGGACTAAACAAGAACACACCTGAACCTCTGATTTTTGAGTTGTTAAAATCTTAGATTTGGATACCTCATGTAAGTCCTCAATTGGCACCTCAAAACTTAATCACAGGGAAAAGGTTCCTCTATCTTCCTTCCCCTTAATATTCCTAAAAAGACAAGCAGATGACAGCATTAGCTGTCTTTAGTTATTGTAGTCATCAATTAGCAATGGGTGGTCACCAACATTAAGTTACTCCTCATCTGCCTCTACCAGGGTAGTATATTAAGTGCCATACAATTTTGTCAGTTCTATCTCCTGTTTCCACTTGTGGAGAATTTTTCCTAAGAACTATTATAAGTGAGTAATAAAAAATATATAATAACACATGGTCCCTTCCCGAAAGAAAAGTTAGTCAATTTTCCATTTCCATTGTTCTCAGATGGAGATTAGCAAACATGTTTGAAAAGGTCCAGATAATAAATACTTCAGGCTTTGTTGACCAAGAGGCAAAATCAAGACTATTATGCAGGTATTCATATGACAAGAAAGAAAACAAATGTCCATACATATTTTATTCATGAAATTAAAAACATTATTTATAAACACTGAAAACTGAATTACATATGATTTTTATGTGTCACAAACATTTTTTTTAAATTTTTTTCCCTCAACCATTTAAAAATATGAAACACATTCCTTGCTTGTGGTCCTAGAAAATCAGACTGAGGGTGTGGGTTAGAGAGGGAGGGCAGGAGAGGTAGCTTTGACTATAGCTTGTCAAAATCTGTTTTAGGAAATATCTAACACGGAATCTATTAATCTAAGTTTCTAACTTTAAAAGGAAATAACATTTAATATCAAATATCTTTGAACTGGGTACCCATGATCTGTGAGATGCAATAGATAATGTACAGAGTATTTTTATCAAGACTCTATGGAATGATTGCAGCTATAAAAGGTAAAATTAAGTCAGCAGAAGCAAAAAAAAGGAAATGTGTTACAGGCTCAGATAAGAGGATCAGTGGTAGAGGGTTGAAGGGATAAGAGAAAAAGGTAAAGGAGATTAAGAGGTATAAACCTCCAGTTATAAGTAAGTCATGAGGACATAATGTACAGTATAGGGAATATTGTCAATTGTACTACTAACTTTGTATGGTGACATATGGTAACTAGACTTCTGTGGTGATCATTCTGCAACGTAAAGAAATAGCAATCATTATGTTTGTGGGCGTGCTTGCTTCAGTTCAATTCAGTCCAGTTCAGTCGCTCAGTCGTGTCCAACTCTTTGCGACCCCATGAATCGCAGAACGCCAGGCCTCCCTGTCCATCACCATCTCCCAGAGTTCACTCAGACTCACATCCATCGAGTCGGTGATGTCATCCAGCCATCTTGTCCTCTGTCATCCCCTTCCCTTCCTGCCCCAAATCCCTCCCAGCATCAGAGTCTTTTCCAATGAGTCAACTCTTCACATGAGGTGGCCAAAGTACTGGAGCTTCAGCTTTAGCATCATTCCTTCCAAAGAAATCCCAGGGTTGATCTCCTTCAGAATGGACTGGTTGGATCTCCTTGCAGGCCAAGGGGTCACACAGAGTCGGACACGACTGAAGCGACTTAGCAGCAGCAGCAGCAGCAGCATTAGGCTCAGGTGCCAGCTTGTTTATCTCAAGGGGATGGTTTTTCTGTGGTTCGCTCAGTAAATACAGTCCCAGGGAGGACCACAGCAGCAGATGCTGTCAGAACTTCACCCATATCCCCTCAGGCTCAGGTCTATTTTTTTTTTTTTTTATGCACATGTCTCCCAGTGAGTTGTCACTCTCAACAGCCAAGCCCTGCATCTCTTTGTTGGAGGACTTGCCCTCAGGCAGCTGGAACTAGCTTGGTCCACCCACACAGATTTCCAGAAATGTCTGGAGATTTATGTCCCTGTCAGCTAGTCTTTAAATAATGACTGACAGGTATGGGAATAGTCTTATCTCCCTTACCCAAAAGCGAGACGTAGCCTACACAGCTTTCAGAGCTTTCCTAAGGGACTGAAACAAAGGTATCTCTGTAGGAAAGAGTTAACACAGTAAGACTGAAATTACCAGCCTTAAAAAGGTCCACTTGCAAGGCTGGCCCTTTGTTGGTATTTGGGAACTGGGATTTCAGAAGGGTCTCCACTATTACCAGGCCTCCCTGTCCATCACCAACTCCCGGAGTTCATTCAGACTCACGTCCATCGAGTCAGTGATGCCATCCAGCCATCTCATCCTCGGTCGTCCCCTTCTCCTCCGGCCCCCAATCCCTCCCAGCATCAGTCTTTTCCAGTGAGTCAACTCTTCACATGAGGTGGCCAAAGTACTGGAGTTTCAGCTTTAGCATCATTCCTTCCAAAGAAATCCCAGGGCTGATCTCCTTCAGAATGGACTGGTTGGATCTTCTTGCAGTCCAAGGGACTCTCAAGAGTCTTCTCCAACACCACAGTTCAAAAGCATCAATTCTTTGGCGCTCAGCTTTCTTCACAGTCCAACTCTCACATCCATACATGACCACTGGAAAAACCATAGCCTCGACTAGATGGAATTTTGTTGGCAAAGTAATGTCTCTGCTTTTGAATAATTACGTAAGATAAATTCCTACAAGTTGATTGACTGCAAAAAATATATGGGTCTTCCCAGGTAGCTCTGTGGTAAAGAATCCACCTGCCAATGCAGGTTAAATCCCTGGGTCAGGAAGATCCCTGGAGAATGAAATGGCAACCCACTTCCATATTCTTGCCTGGGAAACCCCATGGACAGAAGAACTTGGTGGGATGCAGTCCATGGGGTCACAAAAGAGTTGGACATGACTTAGTGACTAAACAGAAACAAAAAAAATATATGCACATTTAAATTTTGAGAATAATTTTGAAATTGGCTCAAAATCGGCTAGACCCATTTTAATCCCCTCAGTAGGGTACAAAAGTGTTGATTTCTTTGTATCATCACCAATGTTAAGTATTTTAGGCCTCCAAAAACTTTTCCAATGTGAAATGGAAAAATATCTTGTACTTTCAATGTACATGTTTTGATAATGTGTCCTCAAGTATCTTTTTAACTGTCAGTTATTTACACATCTACCTTAATACATTAACTTGTCACATAATTTTCCTATTTTATAAATAGACTAATAACTTAGACTAATAACTTTTTCTAACAAAAGCAATCATAAATTTTCAATATTAATCCTTTATCATTCATATGTATTAATAATACTTTTCCTCTTTTCTTCTTTACTGTTTTTAAAGCCAACAACTTTTTATTCCAGACACTCATTCAATTTGTTCATTTTACTCTCATGATTTCTCACTTTGTTGTCATGTCAACAAAGGGCTCTCACCTCCATATTACAAAAACTATTTCCCTGTATTTATACTAAGACTGGTAAGATGCATCTTTTCCTTTGTATCACTTTACTTCTACTTTGAAGCTTCACCTTTAAAATATGTGTCCCTTATCATCAAATCCCAGTTAATCATCACTTAGTCTAGCTAAGTACATTTCTTTCCTTTCATCTTTGCTAAAGCCAGTCTTCCATTCTCATAAATTCCTTATCTGAATTTCACCCAATTTACCTAATTGGTTCTTCTCTATCCATCTTAGACTTAAAGGAGTGAGCATGCTTTTTTGAGTGCAGATTCATTAATTACACGCAGAGGTTGAGTTCTGCCCTTTTCACACAATGCTTTCTTTCCCAGCTAAATTAATGGGACCATGTTTCTTTCTCTATCACACAAAATTTCCAATTTACAGTCATGTCTCTGTTTCCTTTTTAATATATTAAGTATGCCCAAAATTGAAACACTGTCCCCTGTCTCTACTCTTGTAGAGACCCACCTCAATTGGGTACCACCTCTTGGGACATCTAGTTGCTAGCCTATTAGTTTCTGAAAACTAAGTCCCAAACACTGGGTGGCTTAAACAACAGAAATTTATTCTCTCACAGTTTCAGACTCTAGGAGCTCAAAATCAACATGTTGGCAGGGTTAGTTCCTTATGAGGGCCCTGAGGGAAAAATCTGTGCCATGCCTCTCTCCTGGCTTCTGGTGGGTTGCTAATGATCTTTGGCTTTCCCTGGATCCCTGAAGCATCTCTCCCATCTCTGCCTTCATCGTCACATGGTGTTCTCCTTGTGTGCTGTGTCCAAGGTTCCCCTTTTTTATATCAATCACAGCACTTTAGGGGCCCATTCTAGTCCAGTATGACCTCATCTTAACTACAAGGAGGTATTACTGTGCAGGTTAGGGCTGTGGACAACTGAAGCTGATCCATTTGTCTTGGGGAATCTCTGAGGGTCCATGGAGAAGAGGTCTGAGAAATGCCCACCTGACAGGCAAAAGAACTATGTATTAATTCATAAACTCTCAATCTTCCATATCCTATTAGTTCAAAGTTGCCCCATTGTGTGTGTGTGTGTGTGTGTGTGTGTGTCAGAATGGCTGAGAAGATTCTGTACATAGCCCCATGAGGCCCAGGAGCCACAGATCAGAAAGTAAGAAATGTGTGGTGAAACTGATCTGAGATGCTGTCAGATTATACCTTTGTGCAGCTGGTTGCTACAGCAATGGCTAAAGTAAATGGGTGAGGCAATATGATGTGACATGGGGCATTAGAGGTCCAAAACAAATGGGAGAAAATACAGGGTTGTCTTAAAATCAGCTCCTGTTCATAATCTCTGCAGGGAGAACAGGAAGTATCCTGAAGGGAGGTCCTTTCCAGCACAGAAAAGAAATGGACAGTTCTGTGGTACAACATTTGGAAGTTTTATTGGTCACAATGAACATATAGAGTTTATGTCATTGATGCTGGTGGGGTCTTTATAAGAAATAGGAAGCACCAGACAAGGAGGAGATGTGTGTAATGAGAAGAAAACAGTTATGTTCTGTCTGGGGAATGGTGATTTAGAAGTGCCACAGGGCAGTTCAGAAGGCAGTGTTTATCAGTCAGTCAGGAATTAGAGTTTAGCAGCTTAGGTATGACCTCGAGCCAAAAAATAGGAAGCCGTCCATAAAAATATCTAAATTAAAAAGTCATAAATGTTGAAATTATCAGTGGAAATTGCAGAGGGAAAAAAAAAGAAGCTAAATAAAATAAAGTAACATTTATATTTAGAGTTTGGAAAGATGAAGCATTAGAGAATGAGTCATAGGATAGATGAAATAACTAGGAGAATCAAAAGAAGACTGGTCTTAGAAGTTAAGAAAAAATAGAATTTTAAGGAAGAGGAGGTCAAAAATGTCAAATGCTACAGAGCCACAAAACAGTTAAAGGAATTGAGTGTAACTAAGTCTATAGTTATGTGTTGTCTATGCTGGTAAACCAAGGGGAATTGTTGGAGCAAATATCTAGATGATTCCATGTGAAAAGTGAAGTTGCTCAGTCGTGTCCAACTCTTTGCGACCCCATGGACATCGGGCTCCTCTGTCCATGGGATTTTTCCAGGCAAGAGTACTGGAGTGGGTTGCCGTTTCCTTCTCCAGGGAACTTCCCGACCCAGGGATCGAACCCAGGTCTCCCACAGTGTAGACAGACCTTTTTTGTCTGAGCCACCACTTGATCTTAGCCAAAATGTTAACTGCCCAAAAAGTAATCAGTACTTCACTTAGTCACCACAAGAAACTTATGTTATAATTGGGAATGCAAGAATAGAACATAATGTCAGATAAGAATACAGTAAAATTAAGTTAGGTCTATTTAATGTTTTAAGGGCTTAGAGAGAGAACTATCTGTATAGTATATATGTGTGTGTGTGTATCTGCGTGCGTGCACGCATGCATGTGTGGGTGTTTGTGTGTATGTACAGTGTACAGGTGGCACTAGTGGTAAAGAACCTGCCTGCCAATGCAGGGGACATAAGGGATGCAGGTTAGATCCCTGGGTTGGGAAGATCCCCTGGAAGGCATGCCTACAACACTAGTGTTCTTGCCTGGAGAATTCCATGGACAGAGGAGCCTGGTGGGCTACAGTCTATTGGGTCGCAAAGAGTTGGACATGGCTGAAACAAATTAGCATGCAGACATGTTCCATCATTTTTAAGGAAACTTTTTATTTTGAGGTATTTGGAGGGTTAAAAAAAAAGTTTCAAGAAATAATACAGAGAGATGCCATATGACCTTTGCTCAGTTCCCCTAAATTCTAACATCTTGCAAAGCTATGTTACAATATCACAACCTGGATGTCGATACAGAACATTTCCATTCCTCTTATTGCTCAATAATATTCCATCTCCCAGCACCCTCTTCCAACAATACAAGAGATGTCTACACATGGACATCACCAGATGGTCAATACCGAAACCAGATTGATTATATTCTTTGCAGCCAAAGATGGAGAAGCTCTATACAATCAGCAAAAACAAGACCAGGAGCTGAGTGTGGCTCAGATCATGAACTCCTTATTGCCAAATTCAGACTTATATTGAAGAAAGTAGGGAAAACTGCTAGACCATTCAGGTATGACCTAAATCAAATCCCTTGTGATTCTACAGTGGAAGTTAGAAATAGATTCAAGGGATTAGATCTGATATAGAGTGCCTGATGAACTATGGATGGAGGTTTGTGATATTGTACAGGAGGCAGGGATCAAGACCATCCCCATGGAAAAGAAATGCAAAAAAGCAAAATGGCTATCTGGGGAGGCCTTACAAATAGCTGTGAAAAGAAGAGAGGCAAAAAACAAAGGAGAAAAGGAAAGATATACCCATTTGAATGCAGATTTCCAAGAATAGCAAGGAGAGATAAGAAAGCCTTCCTCAGAAATCAGTGCAAAGAAATAGAGGAAAACAATAGAATGGGAAAGACTAGAGATCTCTTCAAGAAAATTAGAGATACCAAGGGAACATTTCATGCAAAGATGGGCTCAATAAAGGACAGGAATAGTATGGACCTAACAGAAGCAGAAGATAAGAAGAGGTGGCAAGAATACACAGAACTATACAAAAAAGATCTTCATGAACCAGATAATCATGATGGTGTGATCACTCACCTAGAGCCAGGCATTACAGAATGTGAAGTCAAGTGGGCCTTAGGAAGCATAACTATGAACAAAGCTAGTGGAGGTGAAGGAATTCCAGATGAGTTATTTCAAATCCTTAAAGATAATGCTGTGAAAGTGCTGCACTCAATATGCCAGCAAATTTGGAAAACTCAGCAGTGACCACAGGATAGAAAAGGTCAGTTTTCATTCCATCCCAAAGAAAGGCAATACCAAAGAATGCTCAAACTATTGCACAATTGCACTCATCTCACACACTAGTAAAGTAATGCTCAAAATTCTCGAAGCCAGACTTCAACAGTTTGCGAAGTGAGAACTTTCAGATGTTCAAGCTGGATTTAGAAAAGGCAGAGGAACCAGATCAAATTTCCAGCATCCACTGGATGATTGAAAAAGCAAGAGAGTTTCAGAAAAACATCCGCTTTATTGACAATGCCAAAGCCTTTGACTGTGTGGATCACCACAAATTGTGGAAAATTCTTGAAGAGATGGGAATACCAGACCACCTGACCTGTCTCTTGAGAAATCTATATGCATGTCATGAAGCAACAGTTAGAACTGGACATAGAAAAACAGACTGTTTCCAAATAGGGAAAGGAGTACATCAAGGCTGGATATTGTCACCCTGCTTATTTAACTTATATGCAGAGTACATTATGAGAAATGGTAGGCTGAATGAAGCACAAGCTGGAATCAAGATTGCTGGGAAAAATATAAAAAACTTTAGATATGCAGATGACACTACCCTATGGCAGTAAGCAAAGAAGAACTAAAGAGTCTCTTGATGAAAGTGAAAGAGGAGAGTGAAAAAGTTGGCTTGAAGCTCAACATTCAGAAAACTAAGATCATGGTATCTGGTCCCATCACTTCATGGCAAATAGATGGGGAAACAGTGGCTGAATTTACTTTCTTGGGCTCCAAAATCACTGCAGATGTTGATTGCAGCCATGCAAATAAAAGATGCTTACTGCTTGGGAGGAAAGTTATGGCCAACCTAGACACATATTAAAAAGCAGAGACATTACTTTGCCAACAAAAGTCCATCTAGTCAAGGCTATGGTTTTTCCAGTTGTCATATATGGATGTGAGAGTTGGACTATAAAGAAAGCTGAATGCAGAAGAACTGATGCTTTTGAACTGCAGTGTTGGAGAAGACTCTTGAGAGTCCCTTGGACTGCAAGGAGATCCAGCCAGTCCATCCTAAAGGAAATCAGCCCTGGATATTCATTGGAAGGTCTGACGCTGAAGCTGAAACTCCAATACTCTGGCCACCTAATGGGAAGAACTGACTCATTAGAAAAGACCCTGATGCTGGAAAAGATTGAAGGCAGGAGAAGAAGGGGACAACAGAGGATGAGATGGTTGGATGGCACCACTGACTCAATGGACATGAGTTTTAGTAAACTCCAGAAGTTGGTGATGGACAGGGAGGCCTGGTATGCTGCAGTCCAGGGTTGCAAAGTGTCAGACATGACTGAGTGACTGAACTGAACTGACTGAGTATTCCATGGTATGGATTTACAATAGTTTGTTTAACCATTCATTATTGGGTTGTTTCCAGTTTTGGCTATTACATTTACATTTAATAAAGCCACAGTAGACACTGGTAAATAGGTTTTTATATGAACATATCTTTACTTCTCTGAGATAAACACTCAAGTGGGAAATTTCTGCATCACATAGTAGTTGCATGTTTTGTTTTTACAGAAACTGAGAAACGGAGTGACTATAGCAATTTATACTCCCACCAATATATTGACCTCCATTCAATACATGAATCACCCAGGTTTTTCACATCCTTACTACTATTTGATTTAGCCACCATACTTGACTCTAGCCATTCTGATAGATATGTGGTGTTACTACACTATGGTTCTAATTTGCATTTCCATAATGGTTAATGATACTGAACATCTTTCTATGAGTTTATCTGCCACCGTGTGAAAATCTTTGGTTAGAGACAGTCTGGTCCTGGAACACGCCTTCTATTAGAGAATAGAAGACAGAGAATTCTTTTAGAGAATATAGACATTGTACCTTGCCCTTTCTTTCTTTTCTTTCTTTCTCCCTTCTTCCCCTTCCTTCTTCCTTCTTTCTTTCTTTCTCCATTTTCTTTCTTCTCTTGCTTTGTGAAAGGAATGAAAAGGCAATCTGAGGGAGTTGAAAGCCATGGAGAATTATATTGGCAGTAGGTTATAATAAAAGAATGACTTAAGTAACATATAAATATCTTGAAATAAAGAAGTGTTAAGTGCTTTACCAAACTAACTCAAATTTTCACATCTAGTTACCATCCCCAGATGTATATCTCTATCTTTAGTTCCTCAACATATACACCAGTGCCTGGCAAATTCTAGGCCTTTGAGGAATATTTGTGAAGGGAATAATCAATAAAGGAGAAGAAAAAAATTAGCCGGATACAGGTATTTTAATAAAATATAGAAATGATATTCTAATTCTATTAAGTTATAGTTGATAATAAGTATACTGTTGTATTATATAAGGATATGTGTGTGTGTGCTAAGTAACTTCAGTCCTGTCTGAAACTTTGCTACCTTATGGACTGTAGCCCATCAGGCTCCTCTGTCCATGGGATTTTCCCAGAGTAGGTTGCCATGCCCTCCTCCAGGGGATCTTCCCGACCCAGGGATCAAACTTGTGTCTCTTATGTCTCCTGCATTGGCAGGTGGGTTCTTTACCACTAGCACCATCTGGGAAGCCTCATATAACGGTATACTGATATATATTATCTGAGTAATTAAAAGGGCATAAAAAATATAAAGAAAAACAAGACCTTTACTGAAAACTATTTTAATTTCTTCACTAAATTTATCACTTTCTGACAAAGTATTATGTATTTATTTATTTATGTTTATTATCCATATCTCTCAGTATTTGAGAAGACCTATAAAGGTAGAAACTTTGTCTTGCTTACTGCTACATTGCTAGCACCTAGAATGATACTGGCATTATGATAGGTGTGCAATAAATATTTGTCAGATGAAAGAGTAGTTGAGGGAGACGTGTGTTTAATTACACAGAAAGTTTTGAAACATATTAAAGCAAAATGAAACTTTTCTTAATATGTGGGTGGGAAGAAAGAGGTGGTCAAATAGATAGTTTCACATTTTAATCTATAGGTCAATGCATTGCTTAAAGTTTTGGAAATAAGAATGTAAGTGAATATTTGTTTAGCAATTTAGAAAACTATGTCTAAAAATTATCCAGGTTTTACCTTGCATAATTGTTTTCTAATTGAAATCACACAAAATAAATTTTGAATATAATAGCATTATATTCTATTATATAGACCTGAAAGAACCATAGTTATTCCACATTCTTTTTTCCCATGTTTTTTTAACTTTATACTAACGAGCAGTTTTTGAGAAATGAGAAAACTTGTTCAGCTGTGCTTAAACCTGGTTTATTTTATAAACACTAACATAAGACACTGCTGAAATCTTTCAGGGATACAAAAATGGAATTGAGCTCACACATAAGCTTGGAAAGAACTTGGAAACTGTCATTTCTATACTTACAACATTAAAAAAAAAACCTGAAAAACATTAAAATTAACAACTTGTCTTGGGTGGGTCTATCAAAGTCATGAGGCAAATGGTCACTTTGAAGCCTAGAGGGATAAGCAAACACCAAGAATAACAGATCATCTTACCTGGAGTAGGAGCCTCCTTCAGTAATTATCACAATGGTCAAAGGGTAATCCTGATGAACTCCTGGAGGCTGAGTGTGGACTATCATGAGTGAGAAACTCCTGGAAGCAATAGTCTTAGCAGTAGTAGGATACATTTTGTGGGTTTACACCTTAAAATGGTTTGCCTTGGAAATGAACAAAGATCATTCTGTCATTTTTGAGACTGCCCAAGAACTGCACCCAAAAAGATGCAAAAAGGCAAAATGGTTATCTGAAGAGGCCTTACAAATAGCTGAGAAAAGAAAAGAAGCTTAAGGCAAAGGAGAAAAGGAAAGATATACCCATTTGAATGCAGAGTTCCAAACAATAGCAAGGAGAGATAAGAACACCTTCCTAAGTCAATCAACGCAAAGAATTAAAGGAAAACAGTAGAATGTGAAAGACTAGAGATCTCTTCAAGAAAATTAGAGATACCAAGGGAACATTTCCTGCAAAGATGGGGAAAATAAAGGACAGAAATGATATGGACCTAACAGAAGTAGAAGATATTAAGAAGAGGTGGCAAGAATACAGAGAAGAACTGTACAAAAATGATTATCACAACCCAGATAATCACAAAGGTATGATCACTCACTTAGAGCCAGACATCCTGGAAAAGTCAAATGGGCCTTCAGTTTCAGTTTCAGTTTAGTCACTCAGTCCTGTCCGACTCTTCGCGACCCCATGAATCACAGCACGCCAGGCCTCCCTGTCCAGCACCAACTCCCAGAGTTCACTCAGATTCACGTCCATCGAGTCGGTGATGTCATCCAGCCATCTCATCCTCGGTCGTCCCCTTCTCCTCCTGCCCCCAATCCCTCCCAGCATCAGAGTCTTTTCCAATGAGTCAGCTCTTCTCATGAGGTGGCCAAAGTATTGGAGTTTCAGCTTTAGCATCATTCCTTCCAAAGAAATCCCAGGGCTGATCTCCTTCAGAATGGACTGGTTGGATCTCCTTGCAGTCCAAGGGACTCTCAAGAGCCTTCTCCAACACCACAGTTCAAAAGCATCAATTCTTCAGCGCTCAGCCTTCTTCACATTCCAACTCTCACATCCATACATGACCACTGGAAAAACCATAGCCTTGACTAGATGGACCTTAGTCGGCAGAGTAATGTCTCTGCTTTTGAATATGCTATCTAGGTTAGTCATAACTTTTCTTCCAAGGAGTAAGCGTTTTTTAATTTCATGGTTGCAGTCACCATCTACAATGATTTTGGAGCCCCCCAAAATAAAGTCTGACACTGTTACCACTGTTTCCCCGTCTATTTCCCATGAAGTGATGGGACCAGATGCCATGATCTTAGTTTTCTGAATGTTGAGCTTTAAGCCAACTTTTTCACTCTCCTCTTTCACTTTCATCAAGAGGCTTTTTAGTTCCTCCTCACTTTCTGCCATAAGTGTGGTGTCATCTGCATATCTGAGGTTAGGAAGCATCATTATGAACAAAGCTAGTGGAGGTGATGGAATTCCAGTTGAGCTATTTCACATCCTGAAAAATGATGCTGTGAAAGTGCTGCACTCAATATGCCAGCAAATTTGGAAAACTCAGCAGTGACCACAGGATGGAAAAGGTCAGTTCTTATTCCAATCCCAAAGAAAGGCAATGCCAAACTATGTTCAAACTACCGCCCAATGGCACTCATATTACACATTTGTAAAGTAATGCTCAATATTCTCCAAGCCAGGCTTCAACAGTATGTGAACTGTGAACTTCCAGATGTTCAGTCTGCATTTAGAAAAGGCAGAGGAACCAGAGATCAAATTGCCAACATCTGTTGGATCATCAAAAAAGCAAGAGCATTTCAGAAAACATCTATTTTTGCTTTATTGACAATGCCAGAGACTTTGACTGTGTGAATCACAGTATACTGGAAAATTCTTGAAGAGATGGGGATACCAGACCACCTTACCTGCTTCCTGAGAAATCTGTATGCAGGTCATGAAGCAGCAATTAGAACTGGACATGGAACAACAGACTGGTTCCAAATTGGGAAAGGTACACATCAAGGCTGTATATTGTCACCCTGCTTATTTAACTTATATGCAGAGTACATCATGAGAAACGTCGAGCTGGAGGAAGCACAAACTGGAATCAAGATTGCCAGGAGAAATATCAATAACCACAGATATGCAGATGACACCACCCTTCCGGCAGAAAGCAAAGAAGAACTAAAGAGCCTCTTGATGAAAGTGAAAGAGAAGAGTGAAAAAGTTGGCTTGAAACTCAACGTTCAAAAAAATAAGTTCATGGCATCCTATCCCATCACTTCATGGCAAATGGCAAATAGATGGGGAAACAGTGGAACCAGTGACAGACTTCATTTTCTTGGGCTCCAAAATCACTGCAGATGGTGACTGCAACCACGAAATTAAAAGACGCTTGCTCCTTGGAAGAAAAGCTATGACCAACCTAGAGAGCATATTAAAAAGCAGACATTACTTTGCTGACAAAGATCCATCTAGTCAAAGCTATGGTTTTTCCAGTACTCATGTATGGGTGTGAGAGTTGGACCATAAGGAAAGCTGAGCGCCAAAGAATTGATGCTTTTGAAGTGTGGTGTTGGAGAAGACTCTTGAGAGTCCCTTGCACTGCAAGATCCAACCAGTCCATCCTAAAGGAGATCAGTCCTGAATATTCATTGGAAGGACTGATGCTGAACCTGGAACTCCAGTACTTTAGCCACCTGATGCGAAGAACTGACTCACTGTAAAATACTATGATGCTGGGAAAGACTGAAGGCAGGAGGAGAAGGGGATGACAGAGAATGAGATAGTTGGATGGCATCACCAACTCAGTGGACATGAGTTTGAGCAAGCTACTGGAGTTGGTGATGGACAGGGAACCCTGAAGTGCTGCAGTCCATGGGGTCACAAAGAATCGGACATGACTCTGCTACTGAACTGAGTAATATATTGGCTATTTGGGGTCTTTTGCTTTTCCATACAAATTTTAGAATCACTTTACAGATATTTACAAAGCCATTTGTTGGGATTTTGATTAGAATTGTATTGGATGTATAGAGGAGTTGAAAATATTTGACTTCTTAACAACATTTAGTTTTTTAATTCTTATACATGGTATTTTTACTTAGATCTTTGATCAGAATTCTTTAGTTTCTCACGTACAGATCCTATGTATATTTCTTTAGATTTATTGCTAAGAATTTCAATCTTTGTTTCTGTTTTATTTTTAAAAAATTTAAATATTCATTTGTTTGCCATGTCAGGCAGGTCTTAGTTGCACCACACAGTATTCTCCTTGCGGCATGCAGGATCTTTTATCCTTGTTGATATTTTAAATGGCATTGTGTTCTTAATTTCAAATTACAATTGTTCCTTGCCTGTAGAAAGGAAAACAATTGAATTCTGTATATTTGATGTTGGAGAAGGAAATGGCAACCGACTCCAGTATTCTTGCCTAGAGAATCCCGTGGACAGAGGAGCCTGGTGGGCTGCTGTCCATTGGGTCACACAGAGTCAGACACAACTGAAGCAACTTAGCATGCCTGCATGCATTGGAGAAGGAAATGGCAACCAATTCCAGTATTCTTGCCTGGAGAATCCCAGGGATATAGGAGCCTGGTGGGCTGCTGTCTATGGGGTCGCACAGAGTTGGACACAACTGAAGCGACTTAGCAGCAAATATTTGATGTATCCTGGCATCTTGCTATAATCACCTATTAGTTCCATTTTTTTTTTTTTCCATTTTTCAACTCTTAGGGGTTTTGTGTATAGACAGTTGTGTTGTCTGGGAACAATGGCATTTTTATTTCTTTTTTATCTGTTTACATTTCCCCCTTTTTGTTGTTTAAATGGACTGGTTAGAACATCTAGTAAAATGCTGAGTAGGAATAGTGAAAGGATATATCCTTGCCTTTTCTCAGTTAGAGGGAAGTTCCTCAGCTTCTCACAATCAAGTATGGTGTAACTGCATGGTTTTGGTAGATATTCTTTACAGACTTGAAGAAGTTCCTCTCTATTCATAGTTTATACTGAGAATTTTTGTAATGAATAAGCTTTAGATTTTGTCAAAGAATTTTTCTTTACCAATTGATATAATCCTATGGTTTAAAATGCTGAACCAGTGTTGTATAAGTAGAGTAAATTCCTCTTGGCTGTGGTTTTAAATTCTTTTTATATATTGGATTTTATTTGTTAATATTTTGTGGAGGATTTTTGCATCTATATTGGTCTATAGTTTTCCAATCTTATTATGTCTTTATCTGGTATGAGTATTAGGGTAATGCTGGCCTCATAGAACAAAATAGGAAGTGCTGTCTGCTTCTAATTTCTGGAAGAGATTGTTGAGAATTGCTATCATTTTTTTCTTCAACATTTGGTAGAATTTGTATCATTCCTTCCTTCAATGATCTGGGCC
>SJYQ01003684.1:232950-258192 GCA_006410935.1 Redunca redunca | reverse complement strand
TCCAGGGGTCCCTGTCCATCACCAGTTCCAGTAGCTTGCTCAAACTCATGTCCACTGAGTTGGTGATGCCATCCAACTATCTCATTCTCTGTCAGTGGGAACCAGGTTTCTCAACACTGGAGTGGGAAGATCTAGATAAACAGGAGGAGGAGGCTAGAATAATCCATGTGGTAATGTATTAAAGTTGGAGACATCAGTATGAACCTACATTTAGCTTAATACAGATATAGATGATTGCATATAGAAATAATTATAGATACACATATATATCAATACATGGGTTAAGATACAGACATATTTCTTTGCTATGTCAGATGACAGTGTCTAGCAACAGTGACATACCAGTGACATGATCATACTTAGCATCCAGATCTTGTCCTCTAACACCATTTTCCTTTAAGAAGAACCAGGGATCCTTGGAAAAGTGGCTGATTCTAGTACTGAGGCAGGACATAAAGATATGCCTGGAGATTCTCATAGTACCAGGAAGTAAGGGAGTGCTCAAAACACAAACAACACCCCTACACTGATGGAAACATATTGAAGAGACACAGAGACCAACTGAAAGAAGCCCTAATTTGAGGAAATAAAAGTGCTTTTGGACAACAACACAAAATAGAAAAGAAATATCTATAAGTCTGTACTGATATAAATAAATGATTGAGTTAATTAATAAAGAGAAAAGACATATATCTCTTTCAGAAGAATTCTAAAAAGTGTATGTAGATAATCTGCCCTCAAGGAGGGTCCATAAATTCCTATTCCCTATGTGAGGGCAGCACATGGTGACTTCCTTCTGAATAACACAAGTTGGGAAAGGGGAAGAAAGGCAGTACCTCTACAGTGGAAAACCTGGAAAACAATCATACTTTAGCTAAATGAACAAGATCATACCAATAGTGGTGAACCATGCTAATAGTGTATATCTTTGATAAGATGTGGCTTATCACATCAGACTGTAAAGAGTCCGCCTGTAATGCAGGAGACTCAGGTTCAGTCCTTGGGTCGGAGAGACCCTCTGGAGAAGGAAATGGCAACCCACTCCAGTATTCTTGCCTGGAGAATTCCATGGACAGAGAAGCCTGACAGACTACAGTCCACAGCATCACAAAGAGTTGGACACGACTGAGTAACTAATACTTTGACATCATGTGAAGAAACTGGCACTCTGTCTCAGGTTTTCCTTCCTCCAAAATGCATAACCCCAGCCTAACCATCAGAAAAATAGACAAATTTTACTACAGGGGAATTCAATAAAACACTTGACTAGTGCTCCTCAAAACCAAGGTTATCAAAACCAAGGAAAGTCTGAGAAATTAGCTTAGCCAATAGTAGCCTAAAGTGTTGAAAGTGCTATTTGCTCGGTTGTGTCTGACCCTTTGCCACCCAGTGGACCATAACCAGCCAGGATCCTCCGCCATGGAATTCTCCAGGCAAGAATAATGGAGTGGGTAGCCATTTGTTTCTCCAAAGGATCTTCCTGACCCAGGGATTGAACCTGAGTCTCCCACGTTGCAGGCAGATTCTTTACCATAGCCTAAGGAGATATGAAAACTGTAATATGGTATTGTTGTGGGAACCTAGAACAGAAAAAAAAAAAAGACATTTGGTAAAAACTAGGGAAATATGAATAAACTAAAGGACTCTATTAATACTAACATATCAATACTGGCCCACTAATTGTGGCAAATGTCCACATTAAGGTAAGATGTTAACTGGGGGAATTGAGTGTGATGTCTATGAGAACTCTGTACTATCTCCTTAAATTGCCTGTAAATCTAAAATTTTTCTTAAAAGTAAAGTCTGGTCTGAAAACTAAGTGATATAGTCAAAAAACTTTAATTAATTAATTAAATCAATTAATTAAAAAATTTGGGGGGAGAGAAAAAGGAGCAAGCCTCATTTTGAGGTTTGGACAAATAACTATAGAACAAAATATTTCTATACATGAAGAGGTAGATACAATTTAGTGACTGACCAACAAAAACAAAATATGAAAACTCAAAGCAGAACAAAAAAGACATGAATAATGGAAGGGCATTGACAAAAGAAAAGACATTCCAAGTGGAAGAAAACATAGAAAACTACCAATTTAGCTGAAGAATAGTTCTGTGTGGTAAAAAAAGAAAACAAAAAACCACAAAACCGGAAATGGATTTACACTCAACTGAACACTTTGAGTGTCTAATTTAAAAGGTTGGTAACTTATTAATAATATCACAGTTATCCGAGTCTATGCCCCAACCAGTAACGCTGAAGAAACTGAAGTTGAACGGTTTTACGAAGACCTACAAGATCTTTTAGAACTATCACCCAAAAAAGATGTCCTTTTCATTATAAGGGACCAGAATGCAAAAGTAGGAAGTCAAGAAACACCTGGAGTAACAGGCAAATTTGGCCTTGGAATGCGAAATGAAGGAGGGCAAAGACTAATAGAGTTTTGCCAAGAAAATGCACTGGTCATAGCAAACACCCTCTTCCAACAACACAAGAGAAGACTCTACATATGGACATCACAAGATGGTCAACACCGAAATCAGATTGATTATATTCTTTGCAGCCAAAGATGGAGAAGCTCGATACAGTCAACAAGAATATGACCGGGAGCTGACTGTGACTCAGATCATGAACTCCTTATTGCCAAATTCAGACTTAAATTGAAGAAAGTAGGGAAAACCACTAGACCATTCAGGTATGACCTAAATTAAATCCCTTACAATTATACACTGGAAGTGAGAAATAGATTTAAGGGGCTAGATCTGATAGACAGAGTGCCTGATGAACTATGGAATGAGGTTCGTGACATTGTACAGGAGACAGGGATCAAGACCATCCCCATGGAAAAGAATTGCAAAAAAGCAAAATGGCTGTCTGGGGAGGCCTNCCAGAAAAACATCTATTTCTGCTTTATTGACTATGCCAAAGCCTTTGACCATGTGGATCACAATAAAGTGTGGAAAATTCTGAAAGAGATGGGAATACCAGACCACCTAACCTGCCTCTTGAGAAATCTGTATGCAGGTCAGGAAGCAACAGTTAGAACTGGGCATGGAACAACAGACTGCTTCCAAATAGGCAAAGGAGTACGTCAAGTCTGTATACTGTCACCCTGCTTATTTAACTTCTATGCAGTATACATCATGAGAAATGCTGGACTGGAAGAAACACAAGCTGGACTCAAGATTGCCAGGAGAAATATCAATAACCTCAGATATGCAGATAACACCACCCTTATGGTAGAAAGTGAAGAGGAGCTAAAGCCTCTTGATGAAAGTGAAAGAGGAGAGTGAAAAAGTTGGCTTAAAGCTCAACATTCAGAAAACGAAGATCATGGCATCTGGTCCCATCACTTCATGGGAAATAAATGGGGAAACAGTAGAAACAGTGTCAGACTTTGCTTTTGGGGGCTTCAACATCACTGCAGATGGTGACTGCAGCCATGAAATTAAAATGCTTACTCCTTGGAAGAAAAGTTATGACCAACCTAGATAGCATATTCAAAAGCAGAGACATTACTTTGCTGACTAAGGTCTGTCTAGTCAGGGCTATGGTTTTTCCAGTGGTCATGTATGGATGTGAGAGTTGGACTGTGAAGAAGGCTGAGCACCGAAGAATTGATGCATTTGAACTGTGGTGTTGGAGAAGACTCTTGAGAGTCCCTTGGACTGCAAGGAGATCCAACCAGTCTATTCTGAAGGAGATCAGCCCTGGGATTTCTTTGGAAGGAATGATGCTAAAGCTGAAGCTCCAGTACTTTGGACACCTCATGCAAAGAGTTGACTCATTGGAAAAGACTCTGATGCTGGGAGAGATCGGGGGGCAGGAGGAGAAGGGGATGACCCAGGGTGAAATGGCTGGATGGCATCATGGACTCGATGGACGTGAGTCTGAGTGAACTCCGGGAGTTGGTGATGGACAGGGAGGCCTGGCGTGATGTGATTCATGGGGTCGCAAAGAGTCAAGACACAACTGAGCGACTGAACTGAACTGAACTGAACTTATTAAGAATTACAATATTTATACTGCCTATCAATGCTCTTTAAGACCAATAGTTTAAATAAAGCATATTATATTTTTACTCAAATTCGGGACATCTAGAAGAACATTACTGAGCAGAGAGTTAATACCTTGGTTAGACAAGATAAATGAAGCATTTTGGAATAGGTCTCAAAAAATTCTATCTCTAAAGTTATAGGGGAAAATGTCTTAAATTTCAGAAATAAAAAATTTTACAGGCTAATATAAGTCAAATTATAATGTTTGATTAAAATTTCTCATTTCTATAACCTGTGCTACAAAAATATAATGCTATATTAATAAAAGATCAAGAATACCAAGGTTTTATCCAGGTTTCTTTCATTCAAACAAAACCTCCAAGTTAAAAAAGAAAAAATCAAATAAGTTTCAAATGCTTACCTAGTATCTTAAAATACAGTTACCTTGAAAACTATATGGTGACTCAATACAGGGCTTTAAAATTACATCTGGTTAAAGCACAGATTTGGGTCAAATAGAACTGAGTTTTAAACCTGGCTTCACCATCTACAACTTATGTGACCTTCAGTGAGCTGCTTCATCTATTTGAATCCCATTTTTCCTCTTCTGTAAATGGTACAATAGTTTTTTCCTTAGTTTTCTTACAAAATTTAAATGAGAAAATATGTATGTATCTCAACTTCTGCCACATAGTAAGCCCCAATACAAAATACCCAGTGTCGGGTCTTTTAAAATAATAATTAACAAGGCACTTAGGAGAAGGGGACGACAGAGGATGAGATGGTTGGATGACATCACCGACTCGATGGGCATGAGTTTGAGCAAGCTCTGAGAGTTGATGATGGACAGGGAAGCCTGGTATGCATGGGTCACAAAGAGTTGGACCCGACTGAATGAATGAACTGAACTCATAAATGCTCTAAAATAGTATTCTTTATGTTGCACCATGCCTTTCCATATGTGAATATAAAGAACTATCTTATAAAAGGCATGGGTGAAGACACATCTACATTTTATAAACCTCACTTGGCAGAACCCTGAACTTCTAACGACCTTAGCCGTCATTCTCAGATGGCCTCCTTTTCCTTTGGTCTTTATGATAAATAAAAGAACACAACATTATTCTCTCCCATCTCACCCTGTAGCTAAGATGCTGCTGCTACTGCTGCTTTGCAGGATATGGTGTGGAGTAAAATGCAATTAAGGAAATGTTAAATGCACTTTGATTCCAAAAATATAGGGTGATAATTCAAGTCCAAATTTGTTTTCAAAATGCAGCACCTCAGAAATAATGAAATTGTGAGTGGTGTGAATGAAAGGAGATATCACTCCAGATATTCTACACAGTCAGTGCCATTTTTATAATCAGGGAAAGACCAGGTTTCCAGAACCTGTGAACAGTATTGGATAATCAATAAGCAGAGCATCTATGGAACCAGAGGTTTATCTAAACACCTTCCCATCCCCCTTTTTTAAGCATTTGAAATCCAGTGTCTATTCATTGAATACCCGGAAGCTTTTCTTCCATATAAAGAAATTACAAAGTCTGGGCATTACTCTAAGCGGACATTTTTTTATTTTCAGTTGCAGACTAGCAGCCATATGTTAATCTCACAAATTTATGAGGACATGGCTACACAGGTGGTGATTGCAGAACTCAAACATGGGGTAGGAAGAAGCTTAGGTATAATGAAAGAAATTCTATTTGTTAACTAAAGAAGAAGAAAATGGAAACATAAACAGAGAGAAAGTGTAAACTTATGAAAAGATTATCTTTAAAGAGGTAATTAAGGAGATGTAGCAAAAATAAGAGTATGTAACAGAAGGCTTGACTTTGTCTGTACCCAGTCACTTATGTGTTGTGTTTGAGACATAAAATACCACAGAGAAAAATGAGCAAAAGAAGAGAGCGTGTGTGTGAAGGGATACTACATTCTTAAAATTGAAGCAATAAATTATACCTGGAATCTCCTCAGAGATCTGTAAATAGGAAACTGAAAACATTTCTTCTATTTATTTTATAAGTATAATAAACTTTATTAGCTTTTAGTATTGGAAACTTGTGCAATATTTATAGGCTGCTTACTTTCAATGTTATTCAGGAGATAGTATCAGGAGGCTAATGAAAAAGAAAATTAGGGTGGGGTTAGGGGTCATTTTTGCTCCTGTACAACAATCGAGATTAATCATAGAGATTTATCCTTTTGCTTCCCAGCCCATTCACCAGAGCCAATAGAAGATGCTGTCTAGCCTGTGATATAATTGGGTGGTTCACAGGCACACAGCTTCCTGGCTCTACAGAAGGTCATTACAGATAGACTCCTTGCACCAACATAATAGCAGCTGTTCTTGAGGCCTCCAACGAGGAGACATTAATAGAGGAGAGACTGAGCAGAAAGGAGACGAGATGGCTTTGTGTCATGTGGCCAGATCAATACATGTTCTTTGCAAAGCAACTCTCTCACAGAACTCTTCAACCACTTGTCAATGGCAACAGTTGATGCGCACGCTGGACCTTAGGTTTAGATTTTAGAACACTTAAAAGTGATAAGGACAGTTCATCCAGGACTTGAATCTCTTCATAAAAGCAAATTTCAAGTTGTGGATCAAGGGCTATATATTTAAGACCTAGGCATTCTCAAATAACCTTTACAAAATGCCTCCCAGTCATTTCTGGGGTGTCAAAACCTTCTTGTCAAGCACTACAAATTTATGTGGTCTTCATGGATTCCCCAAACTTTTCAGGGGCTATATGCATAGTAAGAAGACTCTTAAGAGTCCCTTGAACTGTATGAAGATCAAATCAATCAATCCTAAAGGAAATCAGCCCTGAATATTCATTGGAAGGACTGATGCTGAAGCTTAAACTCCAATACTTTGGCCCCCTGATGCAAAGACTGACTCATTGGAAAAGATCCTGATGCCGGGAAAGATCCAAGGCAAAAGGAGAAGGGGGTAGCAGAAGATGAGGTGGTTAGATAGCATCACCAGCTCAATGGACATGAATGTGAGCAAACTCCAGGAGATAGTGGAGGACAGAGGAGTCTGGCGTGCTGCAGTCCATGGGATCACAAAAAGCTGGACACAACTTAACAGCTGAACAACATGGGTAATGGCTGCTTCTACCCCTGAATCTTTATAGAAGTTTGTACACATTGGTCAGCTGTTTTCACCTTTTCATACCCTTGGCACTGTTTCACTGTTGTCTACATAGCAACATTACTCACAATTTTGTTTCAAACTGTTTCTAAATCTCTCTTAAATATATGTATTGCTCATATTTTAATAAAGACCAGTGTTCTAATACGTTTAGGAGATTCAAAACAAAAAATTTTGCCTTAATATTTTATACTGCTACTGGGAATTTTAAAAACAATTCAAAAACAGTACTTTAAAATCTCAAATTCTTTGACAGTCTGCTTTGCAGAGAATTAAAATTAAACATAAAAATAGAAATTTTATTAGAATAAGTAACGAATATGTTCTATGAACCCAATCTGGAGGCAATTGCAGAGGGAGATCTAGACAGAAGCCTTACTTGGTGTTCTGAAAACATCTGGAAAGGGTATTATGTACCAGAAAGCCATAGCCAATGGCCAACTTCAGGTCAGTTGATCTGTGCAGAAACAAATATTGCACTTGGGAATTGTATAAGACACTGTATTTCAATTAAAAAAAAAAAAGACACTATATTTCAAGGCTCACATACTGAAGTAGAATTGGGCTGTGCTGTCAGTCAAACTAATAATTCCTGAGATTCTAGACAGCAAGAACAAAGTTTCCATACTACTCTGATACTGCACCTGAGAACTACAGGAGAAAAAAAAGTACACACACACACAGATATTTGGCTGTGCTGGGTCTTTGTTGCTGCACGGGGGCAGCTGTGATGAGTGGGGGCTTCGTTCTAGTTGTTCTGTGCAGGCTTTTCATTGCCGCGGCTCCTCTTACTGCGGAGCACAGGGATCTGGGGTGCATGGGCTCAGTAGTTGCAGCTCCTGGTTTCTAAAGCACAGGCTCAATGGATACAGCACACAGGCTTAGTTACTCCATGGCATGTGGGATCTTCCCAGACCAGGGATTGAACCTGCGTCTCCTGCATTGGCAGGGGGATTCTCTACCACTGAGCCACCAGAGAATACCAAGAAGAAATATATTTAATGAAGTTTTTTGATCTTGTTTTTGCTTCTTTTTTCTTGTTTTTTATTTTATTTTGGATGGACAACTGTACACATCCCTGAGAGTCCACTTCACCAAAACATTCAGAATAACAGTGAAAGAGAGTGGAAGACTGTATTATATCCTCCACACTTCTGGTACTTTTAAGACAAAGTTCTCAATCTCAGGTCCATTCCAGAGTCTCTAAACTCCAAAAACTTAGGATCTGTGCTGGAATTTGGATCAGCTATTTGAGGGGAGATTTGTGAAGTTAATGGGGAATCCTGTTCAGGCCTCTGCAGGTTCCAATCAATCCTAGGGAGCTGGCAGGTCTGATTTCACCCAAATTCCCATCAGAAAAATCCTCCAGGAGGGCAGGGGAATTGTATGATTTTTTTTTTTTTTTCAGTATGCTGTATGGCCAGTATCTTGTGCTCAATAAATACTTGTTGAATGAATGAATAAACCCCATGAACTTTCTGGGAGTTAATAAGAAAATTTAATTATATCTCAGGTTTCCTGGGAATTGTGAGATGGCCTGCAGGCCACAAGGATAGCTGGTTTGGGAAGGAAATGTTGGCAAGTACAGCACTATTTGATGGGGTCACAAGCAGGCATTATTAAGAATACAGCCAACATAGCACAGCTTCTTAGAATACGTACATTTAATACATTATGAAGTTTTGGTTCATATTATATTTTTTGTTTTTTATCGCTAGACTGGAAAACAAAAGGGCCTTCCCTGATGGCTCAGATGAATCTACAGGTAAAGAATCTACCTGCAATGTGAGAGACCTGGGTTTGATCCCTGAGTTGGGGAGATCTCCTGGAGAAGGGAATGGCTACCCACTCCAGTTATTCTTGCCTGGAGAATTCCATGGACAGAGGAGCCTGGCAGGCTGTAGTCCATGAGGTCACAAAGAGTCAGAAAGGACTAACGCTCACAAGAGAACAAAAGGGGTAAGATTTAGCAGGCAATAAGAAAAGGCAAGGCACATATGAAAATCACTTCTCTTTTGTTCTTAATTTGGCAAGTATTTGAAGACCTAAACAGTAGAGATGGTTTTAATGAATTATCTTTTTGACTGTTTGACCAAGCTTCCCCTGTGAAGATGTTTTTTTGATCATTAGTAGACTCCCATGGATGGAGGGGCCTGGAAGTCTACAGTCCATGGGGTTGCTTAGAGTTGGACACGACTGAGTAACTTCACTTTCACTTTTCACTTTCATGCATTGGAGAAGGAAATGGCAACCCACTCCAGTATTCTAGCCTGGAGAATCCCAGGGACAGAGGAGCCTGTTGGGCTGCCATCTATGGGGTCGCACAGAGTAGGACACTACTGCCGTGACTTAGCAGCAGCAGACACTACTTTTACTAAAATTATACCAGGTTAGGTCAAGTTCAACCAAAATGAATTCAACCAAATGTCACAATAACAGACTGTACAGATATGTAACTGGACAGAGACAATTGTCTGTTGTTTGGGACTGATTTTTCTAACATAACCATTATCATAAAGCCCTTAGCCACATCTTCTAGCTGATGGGCCACTTCTATCAAAATGGAAGCTATTATCTGAATTCTTCTTAATGTTACCTGGTGGCTATTCTTACCTGAGAGGTTGTCATGTTTTTATGTTCACCTGGGAACAGATGTGCTATTACAACGAGAATCTTCAATCATCCATCAACCACATGTGAAGAACATTAAGGCACCCCAAAAACAACCACTGTGACTTGAAATATATTAGTTTGTAGTTATCTAGTAGAGTGGCACTGAAACACTGTATTGAAGCATTAACAATCACAAGCGTGAAGCACCTTCTCCAATTTAAAGAGAGTTGCTCCTCCAGACATTTTTTTCTAGCATAACCTGTGACTCATGCAGGTTCCATACAGCTGGTGCCATCGCAGTGGAAAAGGAACCCTCAGGAATATGTAGGTCTGTAGCATGCTGCAGCTGTGTCAGTTTCAAATGTTATATAACAAACCTGGAGTTGGCAGCAGTCTAAACGCCTTCTCATCATGTCCATATGCACACAGTTCTGGGTTACTATTGCTGAAGGTCTGCACATCTAAATTTTATTTATACAAATTACACAAATTAGAAGTGTACATAATAGAATTATGCCTTTATGACCTTCATAATCAATACTGTATTACATTAAGTCTAAATGTTACTTGATGATTTAATTTAGAAACATAATTTTAGTCATCCACTCTTTAAAATATCTATTTGGTCAAAGGATATGAGTAAATATATGGATACAACCATGTTTAAGTCTACAGAGCTTAGGCAATAAGTATAGTCAAATATCTGGCAATATAAAAAAAGGGAAAATAAAGAATGAGTCCCAATACGAACAATATTTAATTGGAATGCAATTCACCGACTAAAACTGATAAATTTAGCGAGAAAGTCAAATTCTTGGTTATTTGATACCCAACAGCAACTTAGAAGCAACTAGGTATTTGTCTAAATTCTTCATCTATTAATCCAAACATTTGGCTTTCTGACTCCATATTAACGTTATAATAGCTATGGCTACTGCATACACACATGGCCAGCCTTGTAGGGAAGTAAACAAGAGTGATGATTTCAAAACAACCATAACTTTGAGGCGAACATGAAGTCAGAGGAGACTGACAAGCTGGGTGGGAGTATGCTTAGGCCTGTCCTGCCTACTTCAAGTGACTCTGGTGCAGTTCTGCCCACCAGAGCTTTCAAGCCACATGTGACCTGTAGTGTTTTCAGTATCAATATTTCAACCTCAGGCAAAGACATTAGGTGAGCTCCTAAGGAGGCCTTAGGAGTCTGAGGCCATTTTGGCTGAGAGAATTGCAAATGTAGCTCCCAAATCGCTTTCTGAAAGGGATGTGCCAACACAGTGGAAAGAGCCAACTGTGTGTGACTCAGTCCATTTCATTAAGCAGAATTTCCCTTTCATCCGTAATTGATTAAATAATAATCCAAACAGCTCTATCCTTCTTGGACCCAGATAAAGTGCCATAATTCTTTGTACTCAATCTCTACAGTTCCAGGAAATCACTTCACCTAATCATTTGTTCTGTTTAGTCTCATTCAGTCTTTTTAAAATGTTGGTTAGAACAGCCAAACTAACTTTTTCAATTACCCTAAAAGGCATCTGCCATATTCACCAGCAAAAGAAATGAAAGCTGTGTTTTAGAAGCCAGTGAGTAGATCTTGAAGGCTCAGATAGTCGTCACCATTTTAAATTTATTATTTGTGAAATAGCAGCTACTTAGTTCAGGGGTAGACTTAGAAAAAGGCATAGATCTTAGTCAAGAAACTAATGACCTATGTCAGACAGACAGAGCAATTTAATCATAAAATATATCTGCGAAAAGGTGGATCTTAAAACTCAGGGTGAAGTTGTGCCTTGGATTTTTTTCAATTTGGAAGGGGTAGTGGAGAAGAAATTTTAATGATGGAGAATCAATGAGGCTCTTCACCAAGAAAATGAGGAACTGAGTTATCCAGAAAGATTGGAAACTCTTTCATGACGTTATACACTTATTTCATTCCTAGAATTTGTCACATCTTGCTAAATAACATGCTGATTGCATCATATCTCCCTACCCTGTTCTAGAGTACACACAATATATGTTGATTTTCTTCAACTCAAGGCCAGTTCTTATTCTTATTAGAGTACATGGTATATATCTCAGTGAATGCTGGTTGAATGAATAAATAAAGTTTAGTCTTTCAAGGATATCATGTACTTTGGGGACATAATAAGTCCTGAACATTTTTGTTTTTAAATGTGTTAAGAGGACAGGCTTGAGCAAGCAGTATTAGCGTATGGACAAAAAGCTATCAAACAGACTCCCAGTAAGGCACAGCATATAGGGATGTTGTTCTATGTTTTAAAATGTAATTTATTTTGTCATATTTTGTTGATATTTAATAAACATCTAAATTTCTTTTCAGTGATTATGACACTAACTTTGAGATCTTTATAAAACTGAGGTTGGATATGAAACAGTCATCTGAGCCATGCATATGAAAATTAATTTGCATTTGCAATGTTCCTTATTTTAAAGGTTATATGAAGATATCTGCATAGCTGTTAATATATAAATGTTTTCACATTTTCATAATTCAGTAAAAAGCACTGTATATGGTTCACCCTTTAGGCATATTATGAGCAATAGGAGCCAGATTGAAGATGGATGGGAATAAGTATAGTCAAGACAGAGAGGGGACACCAAAAGGCAAAATGAGACAAGGATAAAAATAAAATTTTCTGTCTTCCTGGAGGTTCTCTATGCTAGCTAAACATGTAAAAATTGAGCTAAGATACTAAGGCATGTGTCTAAATTGTATGGTTAGCTCTTCTGTGATGTACTAACACAGATCCCCATGTACTCATCAAATGTCAACATTAGCCATACTTCATTTGTTTTCTGGGGTAAACTTGTAGATTAGGCTCTAGAGGTATACTCATTTATACTCTTATTCCTATTCCCAGAATAGAAGAGACAGAATAAGCAGCCTAAGGAATCCACAGCTTAATTAGGTATAAAGATAGGGGCATAATGACAGCTAACATACCAGGGTCCCAGTGGTGAGTAGCAAAATAAAACTGGATTGATTTCATGGGGACCCTCACCGATGAGCATACATGAGAGTAACTCATTTTGTCTGTTTCCTTACAATGCCATGTTTCAGAACTTTGGAGTTGAATCCTAAATATGTCTTTCACGCTGTCTTCCCAACTAATTATGGTGAGTGACAAAGGAAGCTGATTTGTGAAAGTCCATTCATATCTTAATAGCATGTCAAGGGAATCTTAACTTATTGGGATACAAAATTCAGGTTTCTCCTCTACAGGATTCTGACTAGAAATAACTCTGTAACCATAGAAACACATATTCAATGAATGGTCATGGGAGACACAACATCACAATAACATTCAAAAGCAGAAAAAAAGCAGATAAAATTCCCTGCCAAATTTGATATAGAGATTTTTCTCAACACAAAAGCACTGTAAAGTACTCAGATAAGAGAATTTAGTTTTGTGTTTTTTTTTCCTGACTCTCACAAGTAGACACCTTTCTATCTGTCATTCACTCAACAAATATTTTTGGAATGCCTACTACATTCCAGGTACTATTCTAGACACTACAGCAAACAAAGCAGACCAAGTAATACAAGGAAGAGAAATGCTCAGAACGGGGATAAAGCATTATGACATTGCAAAGGATGCTGTTTATTAAGGTGTGGCCAAGAAAGATCACCGTGAAAACGCAACAGCTTAGCTGATACCTGAAGCAAGTGAGCAAACAAAGCAGATTTCCCATTCTTGCCAGAGAGAACAGTATGTGTAAAGTCCCTGATGTGGGAATACTGGTGGGTGATGGAGCAAAAGTGAGGAGAACAATGATGCTGAAACAGTGTAAAGGAAGATAAAAGAGTTGGGTGACAGGAGTGAGGTATTAGGCTCAGATCAAGTGGGTACACACAAGCCATAGAAAAGACTTGAGTTTTGACTTTGCTAAAGGAATTGATTGGGGCATTTAACCAAAGGGGTAATTAATATGATCTGTCTGGAGTCTTAAAAGACTTATACTAGGTACAATATGGAGATTATAGTGGGGACGAGGTGAGAAGCATGGATTAAGGGTATTATTACAACAGTCCAAAAATGAGAAAATAGTGACTTCGGGCAGGATGGTAAAAGTAAACAGAGCTGTAGTCGAATTTTCAATATATTTTGAAGGCAGAACTGATAGGATTTTCTGATGAAATGAATCAGCTCAGTTCAGTCACTCGCTCAGTTATGTCCAACTCTTTGCGACCCCATGAATCGCTGCACACCAGGCCTCCCTGTCCAGCACCAACTCCCAGAGTTCACTCAGATTCACGTCCATCGAGTCAGTGATGCCATCCAGCCATCTCATCCTCTGTCGTCCCCTTCTCCTCCTGCCCCCAATCCCTCTCAGCATCAGAGTCTTTTCCAATGAGTCAGCTCTTTGCATGAGGTGGCCAAAGTACTGGAGTTTCAGCTTTAGCATCATTCCTTCCAAAGANGGGCTTCCCTACCCGGGACGGAGCTCCCTTCCCACCTCCTTTGTCTTTTTTTTCGTCTTTTATATTTTTTCCCTACCTGTTTTTGAAGGCAATGATCTGCTTTTCTGGGTGCTTGATGTCCTCTGCCAGCATTCAGAAGTTGTTTTGTGGAGTTTGCTCAGCGTTGAAATGTTTTTTTGAGGAATTTGTGAGGGAGAAAGTAATCTCCTCGTCTTAATCCTCCGCCATCTTCCCAGAATTCTGATCTTTGTTTTCTGAATGTTGAGCTTTAGGCCAACTTTCTCACTCTCCACTTTCATCAAGAGGGTTTTTAGTTCCTCTTCACTTTCTGCCATAAGGGTGGTGTCATCTGCATATCTGAGGTTATTGATATTTCTCCCGGCAATCTTGATTCCAGCTTGTGTTTCTTCCAGTCCAACATTTCTCATGATGTACTCTGCATATAAGTAAAATAAGCAGGGTGACAACATACAGCCTTCACGTACTCCTTTTCCTATTTGGAACCAGTGTGTTGTTCCATGTCCAGTTCTAACTGCTGCTTCCTGACCTGCATACAGATTTCTCAAGTGGCTAAAACAGTACACTTCTGGCAGATAAATAAATATTGATCAAATAAAATCAGTCAAATCCAATTTGCTTGGATTTTTTTTTTCCAGAGAAAATTGAAGTTTCAAGAAGTAAAATTGCTACTTTTTTCCTAACAATGATAACATTTCATGTTTTAATAGTTAACCCTCTCCTATGGCACTTATGATGTTCTTTGGAAGTGTCAGTTCATCTAGACTACAGTCCTCAGTTATTAATCAGCTATAAACATATCTTGTAGATGTGATTAAAGCCCATAATTTATTGACTTTATATACAGGAAATTATCCTAGATAATCTGGGTAGGCCTGATTCTTACCAGTTGAAAGGCCTCAAGAGCAGAGCCCATACTTCCCTGATGAAGAATGAAGAAGAAATTCTGCCTGTGGACATTAGTTTCAGCTTGTGCCAAAGATTTCATGGCCTGCCTTTTAGGTTTCAGACTTACCTAGCTAGCCTCCGCAATCACATAAGCCAATTTCTTAACAATCTTTCTTAATGTAATCTCCTACTGGTCTGTTTCTCTGGTTGAACCCTGACTGATAGTGCTGAGTTAAATTCTTTCAGTGTAAATTTCCAAAGGGAAATAAATTATTAGCCACCTGTTAGAGGTAACACTAACTCTTGCAAGAGGTAACACTAATTCTTGCAATCTGCTCTACTAGTTTAGACAAGCATAAAAAATATGGTTGGGAAGAAAATACAGCCACATTCATTCAAATATGATGACTGATAATATGGTTATGTAATAGCAGAGCCATCATGGGACAAGCGTAAATTTTTTAAAGCTAGCCAACAATTTCTGGTCATGTTTGAGAGAGCCATCTAGAAGGCATAAATCTCCAAACAGAGGTAAGCACAGAGGGCTGAGTGTCTGGACTGTAAGGAACTAGACTGTGGAGAACTTCTCCAAAAAAAATGATAGGTAGTAGATACTCAAAGAAACATTGATAAGCAGGCATTTGTATGATCAGTAGTTTTTAACCATCATTATATATCAGAGACATCAAGGCAGTGGGAGCGGGGTTGAAAAATGCAGATATTAGGACTCCAACCCAGAGACTGTGATTTTCATTGTTCTGGGAGCAGACCCTCAGCATTAACTTTTTTAATGAGTTAAATAATTAATGGGAAGGAAGAGTTGTAAGTCACTGGCTTAGGTGAAACTGAGAAGGATAGACAAGAATGCTTCAAACAGTTATTAGCATGTTCAAAAGCCTGGAAGCAGGAAGAGAATTTACCTCAGGTCCATTGTCTGCAAAATAGGAAGATATTTGCATGAAACATAAAGGCTGAACTTTTGTACTCCTGTATCATCAGTTGATTGGTTTAGACTGCTCCTGGGGAAGGCATGTGGCTTTGGACAAGGCAGGTGCCTACAACCAAGGACAGTTTCGAGAAAGCATATCAACTACAGACTATCAGCAGCCCACACACTCACAGCTGTGGGGTGTATAGATTATCAATAATTCTGAAAAGGGATCTAGGTGGTGTAACAGCATAGGTAGGCCCTTGTTCCACTTGGAGTCACATGGTGAATTCATCCCACCTGAACTCACGTACAGAACCAACCCGTCAAAGAACCAAGCGTGTCCTTTTCCTTCTGTATCAGCTGGTCAAAAAGGCAGCAACTTCCAACTTTTAGAATCATGGATTATTAGAGCAAGAAGGGTTTTTTAGGGTCTCTGCCATTCTGTAATTATGGTGACTCTAAGAAAAGCGTCAATAACTCTAGTTAACTAGACTGGACTTCCCTTGTGGCTCACCTGGTAAAGAATTCGCCTGCAATGCAGGAGATCTGGGTTTGATCCCTGGGTTGGGAAGATCCCCTGGAAAAGGGAAAGGCTACCCACTCCAGTATTCTGGCCTGGAGAATTCCATGGACTATATAGGCCATGGGGTCACAAAGAGTCGGACATAACTGAGCAACTTTCACTTTCACTAAATAACTTAGTTTTGCTGGAAACTAGCCATATAACTTGATGAACCCATTTTTTTTTCTCTGACTTGAGTTTTAGTTCTAAAATGCTACCACGGGCCTAGAAGCTATATGATTTATCTTTCCCTCTCTTTAGTCTTTATTGATATTTTCTGATTGCAAAATTAATATATAGTATTTAAAAACTGGGCTTCCCTGATGGCTCAGATGGTAAAGTATCAGCTTGCAATGCAGGAGACCTGGGTTCGATCCCTGGATTGGGGAGGTACCCTGGAGGAGGGCATGGCAACCCACTCCAGTATTCTTGCCTGGGGAATCCCAGAGGACAGAGAAGCCTGGTGGGCTACAGTCCATAGGGTCACAAAGAGTCAGATATGACTGAGCAACTAAACACACCCAGCACACATTTAAAAATTGAAACATTATAAACCATGTAATAATTAGAAAGAAAAAATGCCCACAACTCTGTTCTCTGGATAGAGCCTATGTTAAATATATTTGACACATATTTAGGGTCTTCTTTTTTTTTTTCTCTTGTGCTAGAAGGAACGATGTCTTACAGAACAGTTTTAAAGATCTTTCTGAAAAATTAGAGTCATACTGAGTGATTCCTATCATTCTTTAAACTGACTTTTCTAGAGATCAGTTCTCTCCAAAAGTATGTGAACTAAAAGTGGGGTAAGGGCAGCTTTTTCTTCTCTCCTTTATGCCTCCCTGTCTTTGCATTAGAATGTGTCATCTGATTCTACAGAAGTCTGCAGATAAGGGGTAACATACCCTATTTGGCTGATTCAATATGGTCTGAAATACCTACTGGTTATATTGTGACTCCTAGACTGGAACACTAATGGGCTTCTTTGGTTCCTATGCCTGTATTTAGTTGCAGTGATATGCCTGAGCTGATCCATGGTGACAGGAGGCAGATGCCCTGAATTTCTCAGGATGAAGTGTCATGGTAGACAGACACTCCATTGTGTATAGACTGTGGCTTGTCTACCAAAAGCATATGTCTGGAATGAATTTCTGGACTTTATGTTATAATGAAGCCAATGCCACAGAACTAATCAGCAAATGTGAATCCTAACCTGCCTATGTAGTTGTTGTCACTAATTAATGTAAAAATAAGAGAAAAGAGATAAAATGGCAAAATAGATAAATAATTCTATCATACCTGTCTCAGTTACTACAAGAAGCCAGGAGGGACACAAAAGTAATTTGGAAAATATAAAGTTTTGTTCAAATGTCAAGCTTAAAATAATTGCTTATAATACTTTCTTGCAGTATTTAGGTAGGTATTCTGGATACTTCTGTCATTAAGTTCTGCCTAAGTGAAATTATCATAGCTGATGTCATGATGGTGTGATCACTCACCTAGAGCCAGACATCCTGGAATGTGAAGTCAAGTGTGCCTTAGGAAGCATCACTACGAACAAAACTAGTGGAGGTGATGGAATTCCAGTTGAGCTATTTCAAATCCTGAAAGATGATGCTGTGAAAGTGCTACACTCAATATGCCAGCAAATGTGGAAAACTCAGCAGTGGCCACAGGACTGGAAAAGGTCAGTTTTCATTTCAATCCCAAAGAGAGGCAATGCCAAAGAATGCTCAAACTACCGCACAATTGCACTCATCTCACATGCTAGTAAAGTAATACTTAAAATTCTCCAAGCCAGACTTCAGCAATACGTGAACTGTGAACTTCCAGATGTTCAAGCTGGTTTTAGAAAAGGCAGAGGAACCAGAGATCAAATTGCCAACATCCGCTGGATCATTGAAAGAACAAGAGAGTTCCAGAAAAACATCTATTTCTGCTTGATTGACTATGCCAAAGACTTTGACTGTGTCGATCACAATAAACTGTGGAAAATTCTGAAAGAGATAGGAATACTAGACCACCTGACCTGCCTCTTGAGAAATCTGTATGCACGTCAGGAAGCAACAGTTAGAACTGGACATGGAACAACACACTGGTTCCAAATAGGAAAAGGAGTACATCAAGGCTGTATGTCACCTTGCTTATTTAACTTATATGCAGAGTACATCATGAGAAACATTGGGCTGGAGGAAGCACAAGCTGGAATCAAGACTGCCGGGAGAAATATCAATAACCTCAGATATGCAGATGAAACCACCCTTATGGCAGAAAATGAAGGAAAACTAAAGAGCCTCTTGATGAAAGTGAAAGAGAAGAGTGAAAAAGTTGTCTTAAAGCTCAACATTCAGAAAACGAAGATCATGGCATCTGGTCCCATCACCTCATGGCAAATAGATGGGGAAACAGTGGCTGACTTTATTTTTGGGGGCTCCAAAATCACTGCAGATGGTGACTGCAGCCATGAAGTTAAAAGATGCTTACTCCATGGAAGGAAAGTTGTGACCAACCTAGACAGCATATTAAAAAGCAGAGACATTACTTTGCCAACAAAGATCCATCTAGTCAAGGCTATGGTTTTTCCAGTGGTCACATATGGATGTGAGAGTTGGACTATAAAGAAATCTGAGCGCAGACAAATTGATACTTTTGAACTGTGGTGTTGGAGAAGACTCTTGAGAAGACCCTTGGACTGCAAGGAGATCCAACCAGTCCACCCTGAAGGAGATCAGTCCTGGGTGTTCACTGGAAGGACTGATGTTGAAGCTGAAACTCCAATAGTTTGGCCACCTCATGCAAAGAGCTGACTCATTTGAAAAGACCCTGATGCTGGGAAAGATTGAGAGCAGGACGGGAAGGGGACAACAGAGGATGAGATGGTTGGATGGCATCAGTGACTCAATGGACGTGGGTTTGGGTGAACTCCAGGAGGTGGTGATGGACAGGGAGGCCTGGCCTTCTGTGGTTCATGGGGTCGCAAAGAGTCGGACACGGCTGAACAACTGAACTGAACTGAACTGATGTTATTTTGGCCACATTTATTGGGTGAGTATAGTTATGGTGTTTCTTACTGCTCAAGGATATTCCACACTGAGGGATTTTAATACTAGTCCCTCCAGTTTTATGATCAGATATTGGTATGGTATAGAAAATGTTTTATCCCTTTGGTTTAATAATCAGACAATCAAGTCATGTATTTACTTCTTTATCAGTTGACAATTTGAAAAAATCCTTAAATTGTTTCTCACTTTAAATTAATCCAAAAGTAAAAGTAGGCTTCTTGATGCTCCTGTACCGCTTCTCTCTCCTCTCTCAGGTTTAGAGTTCCTCCTTTTCTATTGCTGAGGCTCACACTCCTTTGGGTATCTAACCTCTGCTTTATTTCAAGCTCCCTGTGTTCTCAGCTTTACTGTCACGGACCCACTGCCGATTCTGTGTGGCACTATCTTTTGAGCTTCTCAGGCATGTATTATTGATGCTAACAATAAGGAATACTTTTATGCAAGCACATTTCTAGAACCTGGTAACATTACAAAAACAAACCAAAAAAATAACAAGGCTGATGACATTTCTATGATTATCCATTTCCACCTGGTTTGCATTTGATAGCCTGTTTGATAAAGCGCAGCGGAGTTAACAGTAAGAGAAGATGGAGGTGTTTGAGAAAATCACGGGGCATAGGATCACACCTGCGAGTCCTAGCCATGCTCCTCCTGCTAATCAAATTGGTGATGCAATCCTCTCGTTTCCGAGGAGTCACCTCTCTCTCCAGAATGACAGGGAATACATTTGAGTGCTTCTTTCTCTGCCCAGATCCACAACCTCCTATGGCTTGAATAGTCACTACTGCAGAAGAACCCAGTGACCCCATGGCATTCAGCCTGAGCCCAGTAGATTGTTGGTTTTTTGTTTTTTTTTTTTTTTAATCCTTGCTGCATTGAATTGCAAATCCAACGATGCCTCAGTGAAAGCACTTTTATTTCTGACCTGAATCCTAACTCCCCTCTTCCTCAGGGGCTCCAAAACCCTGAGGAAATGTAGTCAGCCCCAGTTAAGGCAAGACTCTGATCAGATTAGCTCCCTGTTTAATAAGACTTTGAGGTAGGCACCCCAGCTGAGCTCCATCCCATTTCACATAAGCAGAAGAATTGAAGAATCGATGGCTAAAGACCCTGATTCTGTAGAGTGGAACCTGTGAAGGTAACTTTGGGCCCAGATACTCTAGTTTTATCATGAAGATCAGGGCAGAAGGCATATTTGCATGTTTTAACAGGGAGATTTAAACCATAGAAAAAAGAGCTGCAAAACCTTACCAAGGGGAGGCAACAAAAGTATGGACTAATAAAACTTTGGATCCTGTTTACTTCTTTTAAGCATTTATCCCCAAAACAATTATTTTGATAGCATAGGGTCACAGTCCTTTCACTCTTAAGCCCTCTGGCTTCTTTTCCTAATATGTAAAATGTATTGAATGATTAACACAAGATGATTCTTAAACTTTCTGCTTTGAACTCTCATGAGATCCTCAGGCCCTATCAAGTTTTTTTTTTACAGAATAAATTGTTTTATAAACATTTTTAATTAGAGCACAATTGTTTTACAATGTTGTGTTGGCTTTTGCCAAAGAACAATGTGAATCAGCCATAAGCATACATATGCCCCCTGCCTCTTGAACCTCCCTCCTACCACCCACCCCATCTCACCCCTCTAGGCTGTCACAGAGCACCAGGTTGAACTCCCTGTGTCATTCAGCAACTTCCCACTGGCTATCTATTTTATATATGGTAATATATATATTTCAATGTTACTCTCTCAATTTGTCCTATCCTCTCCCTCCCCCGCTGTGTCCACAAGTCAATTTTCTGTGTCTGCATCTCTATTCCTGCCCTGCAAAGAGGTTCATCAGTATCATTTTTTTTTAGATTCCATTTGCATTAGTATATATTTGTTTTTCTGACTTACTTTTCTCTGTATAACAAGCTCTAGGTTCACCCACCTCACTAGAACTGACTCAAATTTGATCCTTTTTATGACTGAGTAATGTTCCATTGTATATATGTACCACAACTTCTTTATCCATTCATCTGTCAATGGACCCTATAATGCTTTTATGGAAAAGATATTTTGAGGAAAGTATGAGGAGACTTCAACACTGATGTTTATTCAACTCCTATATTTGGCAAACATTAATTCAGTGGTGATCACATGAAAGCACTCAGATGAATAACCAGAGCACTTAACTGCAAAGAACTTATATTTTACTGGAGAGACAGAACCATGAAGCATATTCATAATGCAATGTGGGCAGTATAGAATCAAGAGTACTGGAGTGGGGTGCCATTGCCTTCTCCATAGATGATATTATGAGTATACAAAAGAGAGCTGTGCTACAGTTGGGGCCCTATGAGATCTCAGAAAAGAACCTGTTGAATTTGTCTGGTTATCTTCCAACCCAAGTATGTCATCAAAAGTAGAGGCTGGCTGAGACAACTTTATGTATTTGGTTATATATCCTAAGGAAAAATAGGTAACCAGCAATACTTTAAAATATTAATGTATCTGTTCCTTAAAACATGCCAAAAATTAGGGATGGAGGGTTTGTTATTGAATGCTTTGCTACTCTTTGACTTTGTAGGTTGTCGTAGAGTGGGCATCCTCAGGTACGGACATGTAGGCCTTTTCTCTTTCTTAGACAATGTCACTGCAGTAGAAAACATGCTGGATCACTAATCAGGAGACCTGGGTTTTGGTTTCAGCTCTGCCACTAATTAGCAAAGTGACCTTGGCTAAATTACTTAAAGTCAATCTTTTCTGTTAAATGAAATGGTTGGATGAAATGATACCCAGGTTTCCTTCCAGTTTTGATAGGATAGTTTCTGTTTCCCTGTGACTCTCTTATAGTCTCTGATCTCAAGGGTATCTATGAACGTGTTGACAAAATAGGCTCAAAACATCAGAAATTAGTATGAGAATGTGTCACAGGTTGGGTTCCCTGGGGAGCAGGCTCTGCAGATTATTAAGCAGATGGTTTATTGGGAAGGCTTTGGGGATGGATTCCAATGGAAGGAAAAGGAAGGAAGCAGGAATGAGCAGAGGGACAAGTAAAGCTTTGATGCAGTCTCAGAGGAAAACACAGATGGGGTGAAACTTCAGAGATATCCTGAGTTGGAAAGAGGGCTATGCCTCCATACCTTGTGTTGAGCAGTCATTGGATACAGCCTGGGATGAAGCAACTCTCTTTAGTCAAAATAATTCTCAAAGAGGGCTGACAATCAAGGGCTTTCTGCCAGCAGCACTCTCAGTAGCTGCAAGAAAAAGCCCTTCATTCCTGAAGAGGATAGTACATCACAGCATCTTCCTCAGAATGTCTGCATGCTCTCACTCTGGTGCACACTGATAGAATATAATCAAAAATACATAACACAGTGTCCATACTCAATAGATGTTCATTTGCCCCTCTAGTCTACCCACCTACCAATCCATTCTTGTTACTTTTTTTTTCTTTTCCAGTTTATAGAATTGAAAGGAGAGAATCAGTTGGTAATTTCTCTTATAGCAAGAAGGGATTTCTGTTTAAGGAAGGAGATTAGACCTATTGATTCACTTCTAATTTGAAGCTACCTTCATTCTATGATTCTATACTAATTAATAATAACTATTGACTTGGGCTTCCCTCATAACTCAGTTGGTAAAGAATGTGCTTGCAATGCAGGGGACCCTGGATCGATTCCTGAGTCAGGAAGATCCACTGGAGAAGAGAAAGGCTACCCACTCCAGTATTCTATGATTCTATACTAATTATTAATAACAATTGACCACTGCTATGATTTGCAGAGTTTTTGAAAGGTGCTCTTTTATTTGATCCTCACAACTAACTAATATGCCAGGATAGGCTAGTGTTAATAGTCTCACTGTAGAAATGAAGAAGCTGAGCACAAATCTAGTAACTTGTCCCAAACTAGGATGAAATGTTGAACTGTTGAATCCAGGCCTGCTGATTTCTGGTCCAGGATTGTTTCCGTGATGCCGGAATCAGCAGAGCCTCACAGGCTATGAAGCAGCTGATAAGAACCAGGCCTGGGGTAGCCTGTCTCCCTGGGGAGGCTTTTCTCAGCAGAAGCTGTGTTACTAACTTGCAGGTAGGCAGGAGCCCATAGGCCCCTTCCTAGTGTTTCAGTTCCCTACATTTCAGCCTCCTGCAGCTCTGAGCCTGTGCAGAATCCTATATGTATATTGTCAGTGGACCCATTAAGCTTGTACAGTAGAAACTGTTTCCTGTGACTTAGTGTGAATTTATGATGAGGAAAAGTCCAGGCAGGAAGATAAAATGTGTCATCATCCCATAGACAGTGCTTCTCAAACCTTAACCTGCATTTGAATCACCTGGAAATCTTGTTAAAGTGCAGATTCTGGTTCAGTAGACCTGGGGTAGGAACTGAGAGCCTTCATTTTAAGCACGTGCCCAGGTGATGCTGATACTGCTGGCTCAGGGACCACGGTTTCCTTCTCTTCCAATCATAGAAACCTGCAATCTTTCACAAAAGAAGCCCAAGACTGGTACTAGCTTTAAAGGCTAATTGAAGCCGATAATCCGAAAGAAACAAGTCATAATTTTATCGTAGTTGTAGTTTCTTATTTCTTACCACTTCTTCCTAACCTCCTGTGCTTTCTAAGGGAAAAAGAAAGATGGTAGCAGAGAAGGGAGAAAGGGAAGAAAATAAGAGAGAAGGAAAGAAAAAAGAAAACTGAATTGGGAACATGGCATGTGGTCAGAACCAACTGAGCAATAGATTTCTGTGTTGCTAGCAACAGGTGCCCCTGGAGCCTCTTCTTATTCATCAGGATCAACGTTATCCATTTTGTGAAAGAGAACAGGCAACCATATGGATAAAACCTGCAGAAGCCAGAAGGAAAGATGCTTGTCTGCAGCATCTTTCCCTCTGGTAAGTAAGGGGAGTCCTTGAGGTTAGAAGCCCAGTGGAAAGCCCCATGATCCTGCTAAACCAGCTCCAGTTAATGGGCTGTGGCTGGGTGTTTGTATAGCATAGCGCCCCTCGCTGCAGTCCCTGGGGTGTTGGTTCGCTCCTTGATGGCTTCCATACTGGAGAACATGGCTTCATTTCCGGGCTTCCGGGGCTGATGGAGGGGGGTGGGTAGAAGCAAATGCTTTTGAAGTGATTTTTTTTCCCCCCTAAAACATTCCAATTGCATTTTCCTAAGGGGGATGAAATATTTTCTGAGTTTTTGCCATATAGTTTCTCCAAGCAATAGGAGGGGGCAGGGAATGGAGGCTGGAAACAGCCTTAGTCAGGAATATTCTCTGGGGTATTACCCGGCAGAATTGCAGGGAGGGGAGATTTTTTTTCTATGAGACAAGCTCTCTAAAAGCAAGGAGAAGAAATCTGAAAATCAGGCCTGCTCACCAGGGAAAAACTGTCAGTGTGGTGGTTGAATATACATGTGAATGGAATATTTAAAACAGGCTTGCTCGGTCAAAGCTCCAATTCTGTGCAGAGCAGTATCTTCCTGACTCTCCATCCCAGCCTCAGGGTCGGGTGTTGAACAGGCCAGGATTGTTGCTGACACGACAGCCTTTGTCTGTCTGTGTTTTCAAGGGTTTGTGTGTGTGGTGGGGGG
>SJYQ01003684.1:194703-232937 GCA_006410935.1 Redunca redunca | reverse complement strand
TGGGGGGGTGGGGGGTGGAGGGTGTATGTGTGGTGGGGGAAGGGTGACAGCAAGGCTTTCCAGGAGCCTGTGTCTCTGGAGACTTCGGGGTGGAGCTGAGTTCAGGCCCTGGCGCCAGCCTTCCAGAGGGAAATCAGAAGCATGGTAATTAGGCATCTCCCCCCTCAGGCAAATGGGGAAGGAGTTTGCTTTTCTTAAAACACCAGCCTGCAGAGATNCCCCCCGCCGCCGCCCCCAGGGCTCTTGAGGCCCCTGGTGAGAGGGCGTTCCCTGAGCATCTGTCGCCAGTGCGGCTCACTGTTGGTTTGAGCATCCTGGTCTCTTTCTCAGAGAACTCTTGTTTACCCACTTGTTTGAATGATTTATCACCAAGAAATCACATTCTATCCCTGAACACTGAAAACTGCTGTGACTTTCTGAGGAAAAATGGCACAGAGAGAGGCAGGGAGATAGAACAGGGATGTGTCATTTTACTTAAAGGAAATCTCCATGGAACTGAAAATAACTGAAAACTTAAAAATCTGTTTTACGAGAATGGTTGCAGTTTTATAATTGATTTGCATTATTGTTATTCTATCGGGTTCTGAAAGAGGACCAAGGTGGGCACTGTGATGGCTGTTTCTTTGTGAATGAGGAGACTGAGAATCTGAGAGGCAGTGATTTGCCCAAGGTCACACAATTAGTAAGTGGCAGGTCTGGGACTCAATTAAATGTGCCTTCTGTATTATGACTATATTATGACAGCTTCCAGAAATGAGCTGTTCCATGGCTTGGCAATAAAGAATCCGCCTACAGGATAGGAGACTGAGGAGATGGGTTCCATCCCTGGGTCAGGAAGATCCCTTGGAGGAGGAGATGGCAATCCACTCTAGTATTCTTGCCTGGGAAATCCCATGAACAGAGGAGCCTGATGGCTTACAGTCCAGGGGTCGCAAAGAGTCAGACGCGACTGAGCATGCGCACAAACTACACACTGTATCGCCTTCGCATGGCAGCCCTATCTGCCTTAGGACCCGTTTGATCATGAGGTTTCTTTTTTTTTAAGATCAAAATTTCCCATAGTGATATAAGGGGAGGTTGCCAAGCCTGTCCTTCTATCCACTCTGATTTCAAGGGGAGCCCTGGGTATCAGTTATGCACCCTGGTTTTAAAATGATCTGACACACCAGCTCTCATCACATTTTGGTATAAAGCAAGTTGGAGTCAGTAGAGTAAAATAGATATTAGCATGAGCTTTGGAGTCAGATTTCCCTGAATTGTTCAGCCCTGCCACTGATTAACCTTTCTAGGCCTTAATTTTCTTCTATGTGAAGGAGGAATAATAATAATACATCTGTTAGAGGAACTCTGTGAGGGTGAGAGTAAAGAATGCATGTGAAATGGTAAGGAGGATACCTGGTCCCAGAATGCTGAGTGCTAAGTCACTTCAGTCGTGTTTGACTCTTTGTGACCCCATAGACTGTAGACCACCAGGCTCCTCTGTTCATGGGATTTCCCAGGCAAGAATACTAGAGCGGATTGCCATCTCCTCCTCCAAGGGATCTTCCTGACCCAGAGATCCAACCCATATCTTCTGTGTCTCTAGCAATGGGAGGCAGATTCTTTACCATTGATACATAAGAGCTGTCTATATGCTGAGATGGAGGAGGGAAGCTACAATGATATAAATGTCATTGAGAATCCTATTTATCCCAGATCACTTTACTATTATAGAATTGAAAGGGCTTAGTGATTATTGTTTATTATTTTTAACACCCAGATTCCTGTATTAGAGATTACAATCAGATCGAAGCAGGTAAATCCAAAATCCTTTTCTGTCTTTGATCACTGTTGCATCTGTGGCCTCAGGCAAATTACTTTAGTTATCTAATTCTATAAAACTGCAAATATAATCTATCCCCTTTGTAACTGTGGCATGGAATGGAAATAATGGGTATAAAGTGACTCTTGATGACAAATATGTATTCGATGCACAATAAATGGAATATATTTATTATTAAAATATTGAAATGTTTATCAACTAAAATTTAATACAAATATTAAAATATTTACAGGCTATTCTTCCATAAACCACAAGCTAATATATGAATATACCCCTGGGGAAAATAATGCACCCAGTTTATTGGTTTAATTGGCTTTCACCTTAGAAAGAATTGGTGAGGTTTCAAGGTATGAGACAAGGAGAGAAGGGTTTTGGGGACAGTGAGCAGTGCCCACAGACTAGACTGGAAACAGATGCCTGTCATTAAAGTGTGCTATGTACACATGATGCTGGTGGGGGGGATATGGTGGCTCAGACCACAGAACTTCTAGCTCTGAGAAGCATCCTTCATCACAACAGTACTAGGTGGGCACTGGAATTCCACAAATACTGTGTATCAAGTATCAACCAAAGTTTATAAAACTGAAGAATGAAAGAGCCTAGACCTGAATCCAAAGGCTGTTCTCCCCTCTTGTATCAAACTGCCTCATTCTTTTTTTTTCTCAGTTCATATAATTTACTGCAGTTAGCACACAGTTTAGAAATTCACCAACTTGTTCTTTAACAACACAAGGTAAATGTTGTTTTGCTATTAAACACATATTTCAGGAATTCATTCAGTATTCATTTAACCAGTATTTGTTGGAAACCTCTTATTTGCCAGGGACTATAGAGGAGTATGTCAAGGCTGTATATTGTCACCCTGCTTATTTGACTTACATACAGAGTACATCATGCGAAATGCCAGACTGGATGAAGCACAAGCTAAATCAAGATTGCCGGGAAAAATAACAACCTCAGATATACAGATGACAACACCCTTATGGCAGAAAGTGAAGAGGAACTAAAGAGCCTCTTGATGAAAGTGAAAGAGGAAAGTAAAAAAGCTGGCTTAAAATTCAACATTCAAAAAACAAAGATCATGTCATCCAGTCCCATCACTTCATGGCAAATAGGTGGGGAAACAGTGGAAACAGTGAGAGACTTTATTTTCTTAGACTCCAAAACCACTGCAGATGGGGACTGAAGCCATGAAATTAAAAGATGCTTGCTCCTTGGAAAAAAAGTTATGACCAACCTAGACAGCATATGAAAAAGCAGAGACATTACTGTACTGACAAAGGTCCATATAATCAAAACTACAGTTTTTCCAGTAGTCATGTATGGATGTAAGAATCAGACCATAAAGAAAGCTAACTGTTAGAAAGTGGTGTTAGAGAAGACTCTTGAGAGACCCTTGGACTACAAGGAGATCCAACCAGTCAATCCTAAAGGAAATCAGTCCTGAATATTCATTGGAAGGACAGATGCTGAAGCTGAAACTCCAATACTTTGGCCACCTGATGCAAAGAACTGACTCGTTGGAAAAGACCCAGATGCTGGGAAAGATTGAAGGCAGGAGGAGAAGGGGACGACAGAGGATGAGATGGTTGGATGGCATGACCGACTCAATGGACATGAGTTTGAGCAAGCTCCGGGAATTGGTGATGGACAGGGAAGCCTGGCGTGCTGCAGTCCACGGGGTTGCAAAGTTGGACACAACTGAGTGACTGAACTGAACTGACTGATAGAGGATGAACAATTCATAAGACAAAGCCCCTCACCTCCCAGAGCTTGAAACCTGATAGAAGAAATAATTGCAACACAAGGCAGAATGTAAAAGATGCCAAAAGAGAAACATGTCTCTCTGCTTCCCCATTTCTCCTTTCCACAGATAATCAATAATTAATCCTACTTTGGATTTTGCACATATTTGTCTTCCAAGGAAACCAAATGTTTTGCATATATTATTTTGTCATCCTTTCCAAAGGTACAACAGCTTCATAGTTCAGTTCCAAAAACCTATCACCTTGTAAATCTGTGTGCAGCCAATCTCACTTTCTCATGTCATTCAGAGCAGTGACACAGTGTCTTGCAAATTAGCATCAGTAATCTCAAGTAAACAGCACCAGCACTAAGGGTCACACATCGCAGTTTATTTAGGTCTGTATGGGAGAAGGCGATGGCACCCCACTCCAGTACTCTTGCCTGGAGAATCCCAGGGACCGGGGAGCCTGGTGGGCTGCCGTCTATGGGGTCGCTGAGGGTCGGACATGACTGAGCGACTCCACTTTCACTTTTCCCTTTCATGCACTGGAGAAGGAAATGGCAACCCACTCCAGTGTTCTTGCCTGGAGAATCCCAGGGACCGGGGAGCCTGGTGGGCTGCCGTCTATGGGGTCGCACAGAGTCGAACACGACTGAAGCAATTTAGTAGTAGTAGTAGTATGGGCACATAGTCCCTTTTCTCTTTCAAATATTAGGAACTGATAAATCAGTCAGTGGGGCAGTAATTGGACTTCCCAGGTGACAATAGTGGTAAAGAACTAGCCTGCCAAAGCAGGAGACATAAGAGATATGGGTTCGATCTCTGGGTCGAGAAGCTCCCCTAGAGGAACGTATGGCAACCCACTCCAGTATTCTTGCCTGGAGAATCCCATGGACAGAGGAGCCTGGTGGGCTACAGTCCATGGGGTCACAGAGAGCCGGATATGACTGAAGTGACTTAGCATCTGTGTATACTCAGTCGATAATTAGGGGAGAAATAAAAAGAATGAAGCAACTGTATTCCATTTGACCAGCAGTAGAAGGCAAGCCTGCAAAGGAAATTAAGAGGTACTGGTAGCATCTGAACGCTGAGTTATACTGAAGGCTACCCTGACGGAAGGCGATGGCACCCCACTCCAGTACTCTTGCCTGGAAAATCCCATGGGCGGAGGAGCCTAGTGGGCTGCAGTCCATGGGGTCGCTAAGAGTTGGACACGACTGAGCGACTTCACTTTCACTTTTCACTTTCATGCATTGGAGAAGGAAATGGCAACCCACTACAGTGTTCTTGCCTGGAGAATCCCTGGGACGGGGGAGCCTGGTAGGCTGCCGTCTATGGGGTCGCACAGAGTCAGACACGACTGAAGTGACTTAGCAGTAGCAACCCTGATGGAAGACTGACTATGAGCTGGGCATAGAGCTGAGGGCCTTACTTTCATCATCTAACACACACAAGTTTAAGAGGGTTGTACTTACTTTTGGTTAAACACTCTTATTATTGCCATTTCCTTACAAGCAAAGGAACTGAGACTCAGTTTGGTTAAGTAACTTGGTTTCAGCCAGGAAATGAGTCTGGAATGAGCTGGAGCTCAACCACAAATCTGATTCTTTAAAGCTCAGGTCCTAATGACTATGCTATACCCTTTCCTGAGACTAGGAGATTCAAGAAAATCTGCATGTATTTAAAGCCTGGGTGTCTGAGGAGTCTGTGGGAAAGAACCAGAAAGACAGGACTTGGGAAGCATCCAGGTTTAAGGTGAGGCCATAACAGTAAGAACTCTTGTTTGAAAGGACTGAAGCCCAGCTCAAGCTATCATAAATTATTGAGGAAGTTTCTGTCTCAGAGAAGCAAACTATGGCGAGAGTGGGAGACAAATGGGTCCAGTGGCATTCATCTAGGGAAGTAAAGGCTTCAAGGCTCTGCCTGTCTCTGTCCCCTCATACTGCAGCGCACCCCATGAGGCTGAAACCACGTCGATCAACTGCCTTGGAATTTCATCTTTAAAACTTCAAGTCCTATGAGGAAGAAAAAATTGTTCCTCATAAGATCCAGTTAGAAAAGTCCCTAGAAATTTTCTGATTGGTTTTACCTAGCAATTGTTTACCTCCCTGTGGCTAGGGTAGCACTTTGATTGGAACATTCCCATCAACAAGAAGATAGGAGTAAATTGTTTCCTCTTGTAGAAAAAGAAATATGGGGGGAGCAGATCAAGATGATCGAGATCAAGAGTAAGAGGACGTGGGGCTCACCTCCCCGCATGGGCCCATCAGAAATATATCAATGTGTGGAACAATTCTCACTGAAAACTAACTGGAAACACAGAAAGAAGCCTGTACAGCCGCAACTGAATTAAAAAAAAAAAATTATCATATCAGGTGGGAAGGGAAGAAAAGCCATCTAGTCAGGACATGTGCCCCTGGGAGGGGACTCAGGGAAAAGGAGATTACACAGGCGGACACCCATCTTGGGGAGTGAGTGGGTCAAGCCACAGGCTGGGAAGTCCCAGTCCTGGGGTCCTGCTCCGAGGAGATAAGCCCATTGACTGGTTGGAGGACAGTTGGCACAAATAGAAGGGCTGTGAAAGCCTGGACTCCACTTGTGATTCACACTGGCTAACCCTACCCTTAAAAACATGTTGAAGGATCTTCTCCAAATGGAAAAGAAGTAAGAATATATAGGAAAGGGAAAGTCTTTACTTGGAAAGGCAAATAGTAAGAACTGAAGATCAACAATGTAAATAAGCCAGTACTTTGACTAAAATACAAGAAGAAAAATGTAAAAGCAGCTATAGTTACAATAAACATTTGAGGGAAAAGCAAGAAGATGTAAAATAAAATGAGGGAGAGAGAAATGAAATGTGCTTGAACTTAAATGAATACCAGTTTTAAAAAGTATATACAATTATAGGGCAATGTATATGAACCCTATAGTAACCACAAATCAAAAACCTATGATAGATAACAAAGACAAAAAAGAAGTGAACCCAAGTATGCTACTAAAGCAAATCATCAAATTACGAAGGAAGAAACAAGAAGAAATGAACAGAGATGAACTAAAAAAACAACCTGAAAACAAGATTTAAAATGCAAATAAGTACATACTTATTAATAATTACTTTAAATGTCAGTGGACTAAATGGGAAAAAATGACATAGGATGGCTTATTGGATAAAAGAAACAAGACTCTTTAACATGCTACCTACAAGAAATTCACTTCAGGGCTAGAGGCACACACAAACTGAAAGTGAGGGGATGGTAAAAGAAGTGGACCAAATTAGGGCTATGGGATTCACAACCCAGTATGTATAAAATACATAAGCAACAAGGGTAAGTTGTATAGCACAGAGAATTATAGCCACTATCTTTATGGAGTATAAACTATAAAAATATTAAATCACATTGCTATACATCTGAACTAATATTGTAAATCAACTATACTTCAATTTTTTTTTAAAAGATGTTGAACTGAAAATAATAGCAAATTAATAACAAATGTTTACTATAAGTTGAAACCAGTTAGCTATCAGAAGCTAATTATGTAAGGAAAATACACCTTAAAATAAGATTTTTTTTTTCATACCTTATAAGCCTTCCTGCTGCCACATGCTAATCCACACCAATCTAAGATCTGCAACATCAGAGGATCGGAGAATCCTTGTGTCTCAAACGTTGCTCTCCAAGATTCATACATATTGTCATTCCTTTGGCTATTTGTTATACACAAACTCATTCTTTCTTAGATTATGCTAGCTGTTTCTCTGAAGTGATTTCCCCCTAACTATTCAGATCTCAACTCAAATATCACCTCCTTCTAGAGGACACCCCTGACTACCTTAAGCACATTTAACTTAATTCATTATTTTTTGGCTGCACCACACAGCATGCAGAATGTTAGTTCCCCAACCAGGAATCAAAACTGCAGCCTTTGCAGTGGAAGAGTGGAGTCTTAACCACCAGACCACCAGGTAACTCCCCTGACTACCTTTTTATGACAAAGCAATCCTTTGCCTTTTTTATCACATCATAGTGCTTAACACCACTGATATTCTCTTTTCTCCTGTCCTCATTCCTTTTATGTTCTGTCTCAATTCTCTAAAATAAAAAGTTCTATGGGAACAGAGATCTTTTCTATCTTCTGTCCCTTCGTAATGCCCACACCTACAGTAGTCTGGCATACTATGTAGGCCCTTAACACATTTTTGTTAAATAAATAGTAGAATGAATGAATCCTAGCCTTAGAAGGGACTATAGCATTTAACATGAAGATTTATATATAAGAGGTGCTTCAACTGTTTTTGAATTAATTAAAAACAGAAGAATCCAGAAAACCTATATTATTGGAATATGTTAGAAATATTGCTGAATTGGAATCAAATCCTCACACCAAGGTTGAACAGCAAACAGCCACTTTTCCTTTCTACATTCTTATCAGATTATATGAGCTAGGTGAGAGTGATATTTTGGAAAGGCCTGGCTTCTTGCACAGCTATCATTCTACTGAGCCTATCTCATATGCCAGACATCATATCAGGTACTTTACGTGCATTAGCTCCAACTCTGAGAACCAAAACTGTAAGTAATTTGTTGTTTAGTCATTAAGTTGTGTCTGGCTCTTTGCTGCCCCCATAGACTGTAGCCCCCGTCTGTCTATGGGGATTCTTCAGGCAAGACTACTGGAGTGGGTTACCATTTCCTTCTCCAGGGAATCTTCCCTACCCAAAGACCAAACCTGCATCTCCTGCACTGGAAGCCAGATTCTCTACCACTGAGCCTCCAGGGAAGCCCCAGTAGGTAATTTGCCCAGGTCCACATGTTTGTTAAAGGCAGGAATGGTATAAGAACCCACTCCATCACAGTGTAAGTGTTTTCACAAGTAGTCTAGCACAGCAGTCTCCAATCTTTTTAGCACCAGAAATGGATTTCATGGAAGACCATTTTTCCAGGGACCAGGAGTGGAGAGGACGGTTTGGGGATGATTCAAGTGCATTACATTTATTGTTCACTTTATCTGTAATCTGATGCTGCCGCTGATCTGAAAGGAACTACCAGTTCCTTGGCCCGGAGGTTGGGAACCTCTGCTGTAGCAGATCAAGGAGGAGATTTCAGAGTTGTGTGTTTGATGAGATTTAATAACTGGTATATGCCCACAAATCCATCTCATTTTTATCTGTGCCTGGCATATGGATGAAGAAATGAAACTCTGTTCACGGTTTTCCCAGGTTTTGTGTCTTAGGACAGTGGTTTAAAAGTATAATTCTCAGACCAACATGACGGCTTATCCTAAGGACATATTAAAATGCAGATTCTCAGCCTCCATTTTTGACTTACTGAATCAGAAACCTGGGGATGGCAGGGGAGGGCAAAACTCTGTTTTAAGTCCTCCAGATGATCCTCATTCATACCAGTGTTTGAGAATCACTGCTTTAGGGCATCTTTTCAGAAGACAATTTCAACTGAAGGATACCTAGGTATCAATGTAGAAATGGGTGTAGAGTGATCAGTTGTCCCATTTGTTCAGGACTGGAGTTTTCCAGGATGTGGGGTTTTTAGTTTTAAAACCAGGACAGTCCTGGACAAAGCAGAATGACTTAGTTATTATATTAGTTTTTATTACTATCATAACAAATTACTAAAAACTTATAGCTTGAAACAAAAACATTTGTTATTTTCATAATTCTGCAGATCAGAATTCTAACATGAGTGTTACTGGGGTACAATCAGTGTTAATGAGGCTGTGTTTCTTTCTGAAGGTGTAGAAATAATACTTTTTTTTTTAGTTTCTAGAGGCCCCCTTTCTCTGACTTCAAAGCCAGCAATGCTATTTTTCTGTAACTAGCATCCTGTAGTCATATCTTTTTCTGACCATAGCTATGAAATGTTCTTTGATTTTGAGGGAGGACCCATGTGATTAGATAGGATAATCCAAGAAAATCTTTCCTTCTTAAGATCCTTAATTTTCTCACATTTGTAAAGTCTCTCTTGCCATGAAAGGTAGCATATTTATAGGTTCCAGGAATTCGAATTCCTGGATTAGAATATCGTTTGGGAGCCGGTATTCTGCCTACACAGTTACCATGACTGGAAGTCTGGAATGTGGGAATTTTCAGTATTGAAATCAGTAAAGTTCTAGGCAGAACCAGGACCAGTTGGTCCCTTAATTGGTGGTAGAGGGCAGAGAGGAGCTTTATTGCTTTAGGAGTGGCCACATCATGCTGCGGTGAAAAAGACTCTAAAAGCAAGCTCTGAAGTTGGACAAAAGTCAAAAGGAGGCAGGTTTTCCTGAATTGCCTATTCTGTGATTTTGTGTCACCTGATCAAACTTCCTCTTTTTCATGCTTGTGTCATGATCTCCCATTTGTGGATTTGTGTGTGTGTGTTGAGTATAACCACACTAATTTATTGTTAGTCACTAACCATGGGTAATTCACTGTTGCTTATAAAATGCTACATTAACTACTGCTACCATTGAGTTACCAAGTTTTGAGGGAAACAAAAACAAATCATGACTTTAATTGTCTGAATCTGGCTCTGTGTGTGTGATCAGCATGTGATCAGGGCCTTGCTGAGCCCTGAAGAGAACTGGGAAAACGTATTAGCAGAAGCGCAGGCTGTAGTAGTAGCTCTTGCAGGGAAGTAATGTTCCATGAGGATTTTATTGTATGGAGCATATAGTCAGGATTTATTTATTCCCTGTAAATATCTGACTGTCTCTGGTTCTACCATCTCTTCAGGTGAAACACCTCCAAAGAAAATGCTTTCTAAAGTGTCTGGAAATAAACGCATGTATAAAGTCGTGATCATGCTGCTGAAGCTTTGTGAATTTAATATAAACATGGGTAGATGAAACCAACAAGTGTTCCGCTTCATGTTAACCAGAGACTGGGGGTGGAGGTGGTTGAAGGTTTTGCCCCTGGGAGGTCATAGGTGCTATCCTACTCTACATCATGACACTGACCCTTTTCTTTCAGGAGAGAGCATAGTCCTTATAATGAAGATTGACATGGAAGGACTCAAATGCCAGATCTTTCCCTTACTCACTGTGTGAGTTAAGGGACATTTTTCATCTTTCTGATCTTAATTTTTCTCGTATTTAAAAAATAATAATACCTTGTATTTGTGTGAAAGTTAATAATGTTGTTTTTGTTGTTGTTTAGTCACTAAGTCATGTCCAGCTCTTTGTAACCCCATGGACTGTAACCTGCCAGGCTCCTCTGTCCATGGGGATTCTCCAGGCAAGAATACTGGAGTGGGTTGTCATTTCCTTCTCCAAGGGATCTTCCCAACTCACGAATTGAATCTGCATCTCCTGCATTGGCAGGTGGATTCTTTACTGCTGAGCCACCAAGATATATTTGTTGTGAAAGTTAATAATAACATACATTAAGTAAGTATGAAGTGTCTGGTGCAGAGTTGTTAAAAATAAATAGTGATTATTAACATTATTGGTTCACTTTTCAAAGATATCTCCAGTAATAATTGAGGGTTTGTCAAGGTTGTTTAGCATAGTAGTAACTATTTTCACTCCTTGAAAGGCCATTCATTTAACACACTTTCTATTCTGTGTCAGGCTGAAACTGAGGGGATAAAATTAATAAATGAATAATCCACATCTTCTAGGAGCTCTCAGTCTCCCTGCAGAAATGACACTTGCTTGGATGGGAAGCGTCCATTAGTGATGTCTGGAGAAGAGAGCATGCCGCACTTTGGGAGCAGCACGACTGAACCAGAGCACAAAGGTGAGATCCAGCCTGGTCTGTGTTCGGAATTACACATAGCTTGCTATGCTGCATCATATTAGGAAGGAACTAGTCAGAGCTGAAGCTGAAGACACTAGCTGAAGCATGAAAGACCTCCTTCCTGCATATTGGCAGGAAGCTTAGACATTATCTGTGCATGGTGGGGATCCATCGATGGTTTTAAGTAGGGAGTGATGTGATCTAATTAAGATTTGTTAAATGTCACTCCAGCCATTCTATGAAGAATGGATTGACAGGAGGGAAGGATGAAAGGAGATCAGTGAGTTGGGCTTTTTCAACTATGTTATCTGCTTTAAACAAGAATGAGCTAAGGTTATTTCATGAGACTTCAATTAAAGAACTAAAAAGAGTGAGAGCAGGATTAAGGGAACCACCAAGACTGTTAAAGTACTCTGGGACCAGCAACAGTGGGAATGGTTACCAACCCCAGGCATGAGGGATGGAAGGAAGAAAATAGTAAGAGCTGGAGCACCCGATAGGAGCTGAAACCTTATTTAGGGCAGGTCCTCCAGAAGTTGACCCCAAAGGAGGATTACTGCATAAGTAATTTGTTCGGGAAGTGCTTCCAGGGGGACTTGGTAAGGAAGTAGGGGAGAAAGATATGCATGGACACGGTTTCCCCAGCATCTGGTGGAAGGAAGGTGCTGCACAATGAGTTAAAGGTGGAAGGGAGTCAAAGGGTCTGGTGCCAGGTCCTCTGCCATGTAAATCATGCATATCTCTTATTTTTAGTTTGACCATATGCAAGGTAGGGAAAATGCATCCTTTCAGAGCCATTGTGGGCATGAAATAAGGAAGAATAAGGAAGGGCTTTGTGAGAGGGTATGCTAATACCAGGTGCTCTGATGTAGGAAAATTGTAGATATTTTAACCTGACTAGTCTGGGGAATATGAGTTCAGAACTGGGGCCACACGTGGGGGCTGCTTCTTAGGTCTCCTGTGCCCTGAGCCTGTGCTCTCGACCTCATTTCAAACAGTCTTTGGACACTATGATGAGCAGAAAAGGTACTGCTGAATAAACTTTTATGATGTTAAGAGTAATTTGGAGAGATGTTTTTAAATATTGGCATTTTTAAAAATTGAGTATAGTACTTAAATAATGGTATGTAGGTACAAAGTACTATGATGATTTTATTTTTAAAAGCAAAAGTGTCTTTCAGCAACTGTGACGCTGGGGAGATCCCAGCTGGGAGAAGGATGTCAGGTCACATTGTCCTCTCAGCCCACTGAAGCCCCTCAATAAAATGGTTTAAACCTCCTCCTCCCCCCCAAAAAATCAAAAGTATCTGATTTAGAGGCATTATCACAGTGTGGCTCTGTTGGCAATCAAAACTGTTATCTTATTGGAAATCTGAAGGCGTATCAAATGAATAGAACTGTTGCTCCCTTAAATGATGTCAAAATCTAATTAGTGTTATTACTGGCATTTTATGTTTCCCCAAACTTTTCTATAAACATCTGGGCCATAGAGTAATTTCTTACTAAATAATAACATCCATGACACTGTGAGAAACGGTAAAACTTTGATATGGAGAACCCTCATCATCTCTGAATGAGAAAGAGATTATCTTGAGGAGAAAGGCAGAGTAGCAAAGTGCCGATGCATCTGATTCCCTTATGATCGATGCACAAGTTAACTTCCTCTGGTGACGGCAGGAAATACTGGTAACCTTGGCAACACTGGTGGCCCTTCCCATCCTTTTTTTAATTGAAATAGCTGTTGCTAGGATACACCCTAAAGCAAAACAGAAGAGAAAAGAGGGGGAGCAAGAGAATGAGAGAGATGAGAATGGAAAGGGGAGAGAGAGAAAAAAATAAAAAAGACAATGAGAATGAAAATGAGAAAGGAGGGTAAAATGAAAATATCGGGTGGTATTTGAAGGGCAGACTTCCATTGATTACTACCAAAATGAAAGAGCATGGGATGGGGTAAGAGTAGAATGTTAGTTCCTGATTTGCTAAAAATCAGTAATTCATAATTCATTTTTAGTTTTCTCATGCAAACTACATATCCTTAAATGTGGGTGTTTTCATATTGGGTTGGAAAAGAAATGTTTATTAGCTCTCTGTCACTTACCAAACCCCTATCTGCATTCTTTCTTCTGAGGCCTCATTTCTCCACTAGTCTGAAAGTAAAGTTACTGCAAAGAATAACATTATATTAAATGCAGTGAATGCTCCCTGTCAGGAGGACACAGGTGAAATTTCTCCAGCATCCAGGGGAGACCATGACCCCATCATCCATGCTTCTGCCCTCACAGCTTCCATCCATGCCTATGCTTGGCTAATGGCATGAAGACAACTTCAGCAGCTGACAACCTCTGAGTTCAGGGAACAGGTGATGGTTGCCCTGGGTGATTGTAGCTTTTGGTAGCCTGGGAGTCATATTATGTAAAACTTACAGTTGAAAAGAACTGCCAGCCCTGATGAACATTCGCCTCTCCTGCAGTACGGAGAAGAGTTCCCCTGACCTCATCCCCCGTTTCTAGAAAATGAGTGGGTCACCCAAGGTAATGCCAAAAGTGATTAGGTGGTTTTGACACCTTAGGCGTTTTGCTACAATTGAAGGGGTTTTTTGTGCTTTGTTAACCATGGTATCGTCAGCACCTCGATGGGCAATAAGAACATGGTGGGGGCTCAGTAAGTGCTGATGAATGAAAGAAAAGAAATCACTTCAACTTCCTGGGCTAGGGTCATCTTACCATTTCCAGTTTTGATTTAGGGGGAGCCCAGCCCTGACCTCTACAAATGGAATACCCTGGATTCAGCTCTTTATTAGAGTACCTCCTCTCTCATCAGGCGGATTGATTAAAAATGGGTCTAGGATGAGCCAGAGATAATGGGACAGAGTGAGAATTTTTCTTAGAATTTCTAGCAAGAAACTTTCACTGTCTTCCCACTGGATGTGAATGAGACTCCGGAGCGTCCGCTTCTGCCTCAGCCATTTGCCATCATGGTGGCTTAAGACAAGAGCTAATCCTCACAAAGCAGAGTCAAGAAGTGAGAACTCCAGCTCTCCTCCCAGAGGACTGTTCCCAAGGTCTCCCAAAGCGGCCCACCCCAGCAAGGTCATGGGGATCAGCATCACCGGTTCCCATGCTGCACTGGAGTCACACGTGTGCAGAGATACTGAGATGCCTTTTTCCCAATACAGTGTCTTACTTTTCTACCTGATAATTGAATCAACATTGCTTGTCTCTTACCAAATTAATTTTTTTTAAATGGCTCTGTTTGCTTCTTCTGGAAACTTCCTTCCACACAGATGTGGTCTCTAGTACTTGGGATTTGACTGAAAGAGTTTTTCTCTCTTTCACATCTTTACCCTCATTCCATAGATGCTCCTGGATTCTTTGGATTTTCGCACAAACTCCCTTCTTAAAGATATCGTCAATGAACACAAATCAATAAAACAGATACCAAGAAGCTTCTCACCCACCAACTTATTACAGTCCTTCAGAAATAACTCAGTTTCAGGACCCACTACTCTAAGCAAAATATAAGAAATTCTACAGGGCTCAATCATTGTCAACATTCTATGGTTCTGAATAATTCATGATTTATATATAATCCTAAAATTTGTAACAATAATTTTTATACCCCTGTTATCTGCTAGGCACTAATCTAAAGAGTAGTTAGTGCCTTCATGGAACTTACAATTGAGTGGGCTTGGGGAGTGAGTAAATAATAAACAAGTGAACAAGACTTGCTACACAGATACAAAACTGGGTGGTATGACAGAGCTTATCTGGGATGTCTGAGATCCACCTTAGCTAGCATGGCCAAGAGGCCTCTTGCAGGAAGTGACAGTGAACCAAGATCTAAAGGATGAAAAGGAGTCGATTGTATGAAGACATGGTGGGGAGGTGGTTCTAGACAGAAAAAACAAAGTCTGTAAATCCTGAGGAGAGAATGAACTTAAGAGTTTGGAAAAAACAGGGATATGTTACTGAAAGAAGACATGGAAGTATAATATTTGAGGCAATCAAGGGCTTTATTGAGATATATTATGTTTAAGTAGCAGGTTGAATACATTAGGTTATAATACAGTAGAGAGGTTAGAGATGGAGATGTAAATTTAGGATTAATTGGGCTATAAATAGTACTTTGATTAAAGACTAAGTGAAATCACCTGGGAACAGTGTGGCTCGAAACATGCAGAGGGCCAGAGAATTCCCACATATAAAAGAGGCTAAGCAAGCAGAGGAGGAGCTGCCAGTTAGAATCTGGTAATGAAAACCCATAAAGCTGGAGAAAAACAAGAGTATAGTGTCAAACAATCAGAGAAGGGAAGAGTAAGCTGCATTGACTGTTGCTGAGATGTCGAGTTAGACGTGTACAGACATGTAACTGTTAGATTTGGTAACGTTGGTTCCCTTACCAAGAGGAGTTTCAAAGCCATGGTAGGCTGGAAGCAAGGCTGAACAGAGTTGAAGACTAAATAGGTAGCAATAAGGAGAGACATCAACCAAGGACAATTCTTTCAAGAAATTCGCTGAAAAAAGTAAATAATGGTGTAGTATTTGAAAAAGATTTGCGTTTAAGAGGTTTCCTCTACTTCCAAAGGTTGGAGATAATAGAGCATTTTTGAATATGAAATCAATGACTTAGCATGAGACTTCCAACTTCCTGTCCCAAATTCAAAGGGCTTGGATGAACAGAGATAGATAAGTACGCTCTGAGAACCTGTGCAGGTCCCAAATATTGCAGTCTCAATCGTGTGCCCCAGTAGATCATTATATTTTGGTTTGTTGTTGTCTGACTTTTACAACTCTCAGATATTAAGAAGCCAATTCTGAATCAGTTTCTTTATCAAACTGCTAATGCAACATTAGTTTTAGTCATCAAATCAGAGTTCTCCTGGGTAGCTATAAATGGAAAAGGCAGAAATTAAATTTAGCCTAATATTAATATTTTAACAGAAAAATGAATAGAAAAAGAAAAATAATGAAAACAAGTAATCCCTGCTGAAGCAATCCTATTTATCTTTCCATTTCCCATTATTTTGGTGTAAAAATAGTTTACCCTTTTCGTTAAGGGATATGGCACTTTCAGGTGCTTTTGGGAAAGGAGGAAAGCAGTCTGGGGCTGGAACTTGACATTATACCTATAACAGAATATAGACTAGGTTTTAGTATTTTTAAAGGTTAAAAGCAAACAAAAACATGAATTAAAAGTTACAAGCAATTTCTGCCTTCTAGGAAGAAGTGGGAATTAACTTTGAGCAGAATATCCTTTGTTTTGGAAAGAACTGTCCTCTGAAGACTCCTACGTTAGAAGAATCCCCACTGCCACCCGCCAGGGGGAAGAAGTGTCTACACTAATAGTAATTTTCTTACCCTGTTTTCTTATTTGGCTTGGCCAAACAAATGTTTAATTATCTGCTGTAGATGTCCGTGATTGTTGGGTTAAAGTTGGGATGGACACTGGTCATGTAGAAAAGTAGTGTTTCATACAGTCTGATTCTTAGACCACTCACATCAGCATTACTATGGAGTTGGCTAAAAGTCTTTGTAGATGGGCCCACATTACTTATTTCTGTGAATATTCAACACATTTTTCAGATGATCCTTATCAGTAGTATGCTCCTAAATGTTTACCCTATTGCCTCTTGAGTTGGGGGTGGGTAAAGCAGCAGCACTGATTTATATTATTTACCAATTCCTCCTCTTCCACTCCAAATAGGGAAATTAGAAGAATTATTTAACAAATCTGATGACAATAAAGGGGAGTTTGGTGATTTTCTTTTTTATCAAGGACTATTTTCACCACTCTCTAGATCAGGCTTGCAGCTGACATTTATATTTAGCAAGCTCTGCTTTCACCTTGCCTCCTCTCTTCTCAGAAAACAGATAAGTCTTCCTGTTTGATAGTCGCTGCCAGTCACACCTTTCTTCCTCTGTGTCTCCCCTTCTCCCTCCAGCTAATCCATCTCTTTGCAGAGTGTGTCCCTTCCTCCCACAGCACTAGGTGGATACTCACTCTTTTCTCCCTATATTGTGTTTGTAGCTTTATTTTCAACATGACTAACAAAACTGGGATTTCTAGGGCTGCTTCTCTGCTTTCCCTTCTTGAAATGATATCTATGTAAAAAGGGGCCATAAGAAAGTAAGAAACTTAAAGAACTGATCAGACCCAGGAGAGGAAGTCTGCTATCTAAGACTAGAAGTTCATTAGCTCTCATCTCTTCAGTCCAGAGAGAAGTCACTGAAAATTCGCCTCCCCTACCACAGAGTCAAATACATTGCCTTCTTCAACCCAAGGCTGACCTTTGAGCTGAGGTGCCATCTTATCACCCACCTCCTCACCCTGTCACCTGGTAATGAAGCCCTGTCAGAATCTTCTCAACAGACCTTATAACGTCTATTCTTCTCAATACCTGGGGACTAACCTCGGAGCAATGATCTCAAAAAGATGACCCTAAAGTTCCTTTCATTGGTTATAGGATTAGCATTATACATCAATGTCCTTTTCTTTTCCTAGTAGGTTATGAGTTGGGTGGTTACAGAGCCAAATAGCACAAGGAGTTTAAGGATCAGAATTGTTTATCCTGACTCATCCTGCTGTGATATAACAACCAAAGAGCTCAACAGTTCAGCCTTCAATTTTTTCCAGCTACGAAAGACAAATAATAACATCATAAAAGCTCCCCTCCCACCATACACACACTCATTTCCTAAGTGTTTTTAAAGGAAAAATGGGGACAGAAGTTTTGTCAGTTCAGGATTAATCTTTGGGTTGACTTGAGAACAAAGTTGGATGGTTTAATGTGCCATATAAAGGTTTAACATTTGCAGAGTTCTACTTAAGTGCTTTATATGAGTCATCCCACCTGCTCTTTCCAATAACCCTGTCAGGCCTTTACAGAAGAGAAAACAGGTTCAGAGGACTTGAAGTGATGTGGGTGGAGCTAGAATTCAAACTTAGGTGAACTGGCTTCCCCTAACGACCCTCAACTCTATATCTCAGATATAATATAATTCTCTATCACGATTCTTCTCTTGAGCTCCAGAATGTATGTCTAAGTACCTGTTGGGCATTACTACCCTTTGGAGATTGACACTGCAAGACAAAGACTCTTCCTGATCTGAAAGCCGCTTATCCATCAGGCCTTATCACTTATCCCCCTCTCCCTCTCATACTCCACACCTGAGCCCTACTGAACTACTTGCAGCCGGGCAAAAACAAAAGCACATGCTGTAATGGCTCCTGGGTTATCCCACATGTATTTTTCCTGTGGGATTGAGACATACATTTCCACAACTTCCAGAAGTACTGGGACACATAGCTGAGAATTCCTGAAGGAACTGCCTTACATCAAAGGAAGATACCATGCACAAAGTTGCACCCCAATCCAGAAGCAGCATATACCCCATGCCTGGTCAGTGGAGGTGTATAAAGCCCAGTACTCAAAAGGGGAGACCTCTGACCTCTGAATGCCATTCCAACTCAGTGCTTCCCCATAGGATGGGCTGAGTCCTCTGTTGGTACCATATTGCTGTTCAGCTTCCGCCTCTGCCTAATCCTGCTCTCCTTACTCTTTTATAAGTATTTTCCTTCCTAAGAGCCCTCTCCATAATAGCGCATTCAAATCTCCGCTTCACAGTCTGTTTCCTGGGAAATAGTTGGTACCAAGACTTGTCTTTGAAGTGCAATTTTGGAGCTATATTAGTCTTTGAATAGCTGACGATGAGGAACCTGTTACTGGTGGAACATCGAATGGAATTTGGGTAATTCCTAGAGTACTGTCACAATGCAAAAGTTACATCTTTCACTGATGGTAAATTGGAATGGAAACTAAAAGAGAATATACTGCAGATGCACTGCCTCAGATAATCGAGAGGTTCTGGGAATGCAATGATTATAGAAGCCATGGAATCAGATGGGTTTGGCTGGGAAGGACTGAGAGCAATTAATCTCAAATTCAGGACAGAATTAAAAAGCCAGAGGGCCTGAGGGCAGAAAGGCAGAGGACCAAACCGAGAATATCATTTAAAGTGTAGTAGATTCCAGAGAACATTGATTTGTTAACCTGGAAAATCTGCTTCGCCAAGGTTAGAGCCTTAACTGAAAAGGAGTAAAGTTCTGGGGCTTGGGATTGGGTTGTTTGGGTTGATACCCTTGAAAATCTTGAATCTCTAGTCTCCTCTGAACCCCTAGAAATGCTGTAGTTCTTCAGGTTAAAAACTATCACATCCTTTTTTCTGCAAGACATCAAGATATGATACATGCCTACACCTCCTTTCCTCTCCCCTTCACTTCACCACTTTCCCTCTTGGCCACCAGATCAATAACTAGGGTCACAGCATAAATGGCTTGCAAAATGTTTGGCCTGTCTACTAGCAGAAGGAAGGAACTATGCACCCAGAAAGCTACAAGCTCCAGTCAACATGTGTCAACAGGACCAGGAAAGAATGAATGGGACTTGAGCCTGATCCTGAGTCCAGGGAGTAGGGGAGGGGAATGAAGGCAAAGCAAATTTGGATAAGGGAGAATTTATTTATGTGGGAACATTATCCACTCTGTCAGCGACCCAGGAGACAGTGGTTACATGCTGCTTGAATGGTCCTTATAAGCTTGGGGAAAGCTATTCAGTTCAGTTCAGTCGCTCAGTTGTGTCTGCCTCTTTGCGCCCCATGAACCACAGCACGCCAGGCCTCCCTATCCATCACTGACTCCCAGAGTTTACCCAAACTCATGTCCATTGAGTCAGTGATGCCATCCAACCATCTCATACTCTGTCATCCCCTTCTCCTCCTGCCTTCAATCTTTCCCAGCATCAGGACCTTTTCAAATGAGTCAATTCTTCAAATCAGGTGGCCAAAGTATTGGAGTTTCAGTTTCAACATCAGTCCTTCCAATGAACATCCAGGACTGATCTCCTTTAGGATGGACTGGTTGGATCTCCTTGCAATCCAAGGGACTCTCAAGAGTCTTCTCTAACGCCACAGTTCAAAAGCATCAATTCTTCTGTACTCAGCCTTTTATAGTCCAACTCTCACATCCATACATGACTACTGGAAAAACCATAGCTTTGACGAGATAGACCTTTGTTGGCAAAGTAATATCTCTGCTTTTGAATATGCTGTCTAGGTTGGTCATAACTTTCCTTCCAAGGAGTAAGCGTCTTTTAATTTCATAGCTGCAATCACCATCTGATTTTAGAGCCCAAGAAAATAAAGGCAGCCACTGTTTCCACTGTTTCCCTGTCTATTTGCCATGAAGTGATGGGCCTGGATGCCATGAGCTTAGTTTTCTGAATGTTGAGCTTTTAGCCAACTTTTTCACTCTTCTCTTTCACTTTCATCAAGAGGCTCTTTAGTTCTTCACTTTCTGCCATAAGGGTGGTGTCATCTGCATATCTGAGGTTATTGATATCTCTCCCAGCAATCTTGATTCCAGCTTGTGCTTTTGCCAGCCCAGGGTTTCTCATGATGTACTCTGCATAGAAGTTAAATAAGCAGGGTGACAATATACAGCCTTGACGCACTCCTTTTGCTATTTGGAACCAGTCTGTTGTTCCATGTCCAGTTCTAACTGTTGCTTCCTGACCTGCATACAGGTTTCTCAAGAGGCAGGGCAGGTGGTCTGGTATTCCCATCTCTTTCAGTTTATTGTGATCCACACAGTCAAAGGCTTGGCCCTTGCTAATTAAAAATACCAGAACTTCCATGGCACATGGTGAAAGAAGAGATCAAAAGGTTCAGAGAAGGCTTGCTAGAGAGGATGTACTATGTAAAGCAGAAACCCACTGACTAACCATGTTTCACTTAAGGGTCCATGGACACTCCCTTTACCATAATGATAAAAAATGCACTGATAAAGTCACCAGCATAAATAAGATGCTCAGTATTTGCTGTCCTCTGTAGGCTAGTGCTGAAGATAGAAGATGCAATTGTAGAATTGGGAACCCTGATGATAATAAGAGAATGCCAAAATAATACAGGTTAGGTGATAGCACCTAGCTATCTAAAACAAGATCACAATCATCATCATAAATGGACAGTCTGAATAAGAGTCATGAAGACCTAACCCACACAGGGCCAAAGAGATGGTTAATAGAACACAGTGCATCTCTAGGCAGTCAACAAGGGTATGCTTGATCTTATTCAGGAGGTTAAGGGAACTTATTCCAATAAAAAGTCAAAATCCCTTGTTCAGTTTCTGAGCCAATTCTCAGCCCCAGATCCCACTACTTGAAGAAGTCAGGTCTTCAGGAGGAAGAGATCTGAAACCACATATTAAGTGCACATGAGAATTCTCTCAGTACTTCCTCAAGGCATCTATGACTATTTTAATAATCATGCTCCAAGAAAAATGGGAATATCCAGTAATTTCAAGTCAGAGAAGGCAATGGCAACCCACTCCAGTACTCTTGCCTAGAAAATCCCATGGACGGAGGAACCTAGGCTGCAGTCCATGGGGTCGCTAAGAGTCGGACACGACTGAGCAACTTCACTTTCACTTTTCACTTTCATGCATTGGAGAAGCAAATGGCAACCCATTGCAGTGTTCTTGCCTGGAGAATCCCAGGGATGCCGGAGCCTGGTGGGATGCCATCTATGGGGTCGCACAGAGTTGGACACAACTGAAGCGACTTAGCAGCAGCGGCAGTAATTTCAAGTAGTGTGATACATAGGTTCTAAGTGAACAGTGATAAGGAACCTGAAGTTTTATGTGGCATTAATTAGAGTATGAGCATGTGAGAACCAAATAGTAAACACCTGGTCTAATTCCATTTCAGTGAGTTCACTAGGTTCATGGACTCAGTATGTAATCATTTCCTTAATCCCCAAATGTAAGGTTGGAACAGGCACACTTCATATTTGGCAGAATTTCTGTATTGGTTCCTTGGCCTTTGGAAGGCACATGCCTTCCCCAACCATCCAAGATTACTATCATATTTGTGAGCAACCTAATGTTTTCATGGGCTTTCCAGGTGGCTCAGTGGTAAAGAATCTGCCTGCCAACGCAGGAGACGAGGGTTCGATCCCTGGGTCAGTAAGATCCCCTGGAGGAGAAAATGGCAACCCACTGCAGTATTTTTGCCTGGAGAATCCCATGGACAGAGGAGTCTGGAAGGCTACAGCCCATGAGGTTGCAGAGTCGGACACCAGTGAGCGACTAAATATCTACAAAAACCCCTAAGGAAAAGCTCGACACTCTACAGTCCATGGGGTCGCAAAGAGTTGGACATGACTGAGCAACTTCACTTTCACTTTCACTTTGGGTTCTTGAGTGACATATTTAATACTCATAAATTTGCTTCATCCCATTCACCAGTGTGACACAGAAAGACTACGAGCTTTGATTAAGACCCAGGTCAGAAAGGGCTCTGTAGCCTGAATGGCTGATATATATGGGCCTGCAGTACCGCAACACTAATGGTTATCTAAGTTGGGAAAAGATATTTGAAGTTTGTGATCAGTCTCAGTAGGCAAAATTTAAAGTGGACTTCTAATATTTTAGAGTAAGGCTATAACAGTAAACTGCTAGAGATCAAGATAGCATTTGCAAAATAAGTCTTGCTATGCTCCTGGGACCTGATAGAGGAAAATCATGGGACGTCAACTGATTATGGAGCCAAGACTGCCCATCTGAGCTGGGTCTTTTTGACCCATCAAGCCATAAAGTCAAGCTGAACTAAGATGGAAGGGGTATATATATTCATTGTATTAGGAATGGCAGAGCCACAAAGCACAAAAATGTTGTAAGGAACACAGGGTCATCCACCACTGTTACAGTGGCCCATCTTCCTCAGATCACACCTATAGCTACACTGTCCTCAGTGGAAATACTGTCTTCAACCGGGTGGTCATGTCATTTATTGATTAAAATAAGACATTTTGTGATTGGCAGAGGAGTACAACTAATAATTATTCCTAGACATCAGGTATAAACCAGAATCCTCTAGGTACACTGGGTTTTATGGTGACCCATCCTTAATTGACAACCACTTTCCAGACCCTTACTAGGATTTCAAACTTTAAACTTTATAGCTCAGTTGCCAGTATTTTTTAGAGTAATAGGTGATACAAAAGGAAATAAGATTTAGTCTGTCGGTAACTTTTAAACCGTTTTAGAGACATATGAAATAGGGAAGCAAAATTTAAGCAGCTTGCACTCTTTCTGCTCAATGACTGATTGGGCCAGGCTTAGAACAAGGCAATAAATGAGTTCTAGAGTTACCAAATGTGGTAAGTTTTCAGAAGCGAAACAATGGTAGGTAAAACTCCTGGGTAGAAGAGAGGATAAAGGACTGATCCATAATGGGCATACTGTCTAGTCACATGGTCCCCTCCAAAAAGTATTTATAACAAAGTCACAAAAATAGTAGCTTAGGCATCAGAATAAGTGGATGACATTGATAAAATATATTCAAGGTAAATATCATCCCTCACTGTGACAAGAGAAGTACTAATATGTAACGATGCTATGCAAATATCACTTCCATATTTCCTGGCTTGCAGGCTGTTAAATTCCTAGTCATGATAATACATATTAATAGGAGGTTGGAAGTTAAATAAACATAATTTGAGCAAGTCAATTCTCTGTGGTATGCTTTTGGTAACGGATAAAAAGCTAACTGAAATGATTAGTCACTGTAGAAATAAGGTATTGATCATATAATAAGATGACTTCGCTTTCAAACAGCATGAAGCCCTATTCAAAAGCAATCAAAGATACCATGTTATTGGGTCCTCTCAGCAGCCCCAAGAGCCAGGAATTATCTTATTGTCCTAATATTATAAGTGAGATGACTGTGGTCCAGGGCAATTAAATAATTTGCTTATTGTTTTACCTCCACTGAAGAAATTGGAACTAGAACCCGTATCCCCAGGTATCCCCTATCCACCTCATGATCCAGTGTTCATTGTACTTGAGTGCCTAGAAAAAGAATTGACCTTGTGCAAGCTGTGGGTTTAGTGACATCTGACCATCCATTTTGGCTGAAGTCCATTTCTTTGGTTTTCATATCCCCTAGGGATAATCCATCTCACTCAGCCCCTTCACATTCACCATCTGACCTGCCATGCTCTCTGAAAATTGCAACTGTGTTTTACCTTTGGAGCAACCAAATTCAATTATAGTTTCGGCCTTTGTGTTTCCTCAGCCTTTTTTCCTACACAAATTGATGGTGACAGCAGCGATACCAATTCAATTACATACCATCTTCTGGTTCCCAGTAATGATTCTGAGTAGGTCAACAGGGACTAGCTAGGAACAAGGAGGACCATGAATTAAAAGGAAAGGATAAGGAGTGAAAGCCCAAATTAGAGACCCATTTTCACTTACTGGGAAAATCTGAGCTAACTTCTCTCATGTAATAAGCAAAATAAATCATGGAAAGTGAAAGGAAAGAGTAGGTTGGCCAATTTATGAAAGAGTAATTCTAGAAAGGATTAGAGAGCTTTACAATTATATTGCCTAGGTGAGCAAAACCTGAGTGATACAAAATAAAGCATTGTCTTATCAAAAAAACTGGGTGTTGTAATAAACATATCATAGAAGGGTCAATTATTTTTGGTACTTCTATTCATACAAAATATATTTTTATATTGAATTCTCAGCACATAGCAGGTTGTTCTAGAGTAGAGAGGCTGCCGAGAACAAAATAGTTGAGCCTCTGCCCTGATGGCGGTTACATTCCAGTGAGGAAGACACACAGGTTACACAGCTGCTACGAAGAACAAAAGGTAAAGGGACTGATGGTCTTGTGATAGATAAATGCTATTTAGGTAGAAGAGACAAGGAGGGCCTCTCTAAGGAGGTGACATTTGAAAAATGAATGAATTGAGGCACAAGCATGTAGCACACACTTCCAAATCCATGGAGGCGTAGATGGTAATGACATTTGTTTAACCTTTGTGTATATGTTTAGTAGCCAACTTTAAAGGTTACTATTTTTATAGCTGTCACCTACCCTGGAAATGACTGTTAAGAGGCAAGCAAATAATTGTCTCCCAAATGCTAAACTGAATCCTCTACAAAATGAAGCCAGCTTACCAAATTGAATGCTTTTTTTTTTTTTTGCTCCTATGGCAATCCTTTAAAGCCAAGTCTTAAATAGTCATTCTCTTTCTCTTGCCCTATTACTTGTTGCCTGATTGTCCACTCTTAGTCAGCTATTTATTGTTTCTGTGTTTATAGACTATTCTGTGGACTTCTATATTGTCTTGGGCAAAAAGGCTAACAATCAGTAATTTAGTCTGTCTTTTTTCTTTAAATCAGAGTTTTGGTTTGCACATAATAAACCAGTGTGCACTTCCAATTAAATCAATTCAGCAAATATTTGTGGCCTAAATATTATTAGCAAGATAATGTTTTAGCACAAAATGGGAGAAAAAGATGGGCAAACACTGTTTAGCTCTTAGACAACATACTATGTGTATAGTAGATAAGTGTACAAATAACAATAATATAAGGAAGAAATGAACTTCTTTCTCAAAATAATCTCATAAAATTGAGAAACATTAGATGAGGAACATAAATTACTTCAAGAAGGAGGAATGATTTGAAATGAGTTTTAAAAGCAAAGTAGTATTATAAACTATAAAAAGAGGCCCAGAAGGCATTTCAGACCAAAGGTACAGTAAAAATAAGAAAATGAAGACAAAAAGAGGTAAGGCAGGTTTGGAGGACAGATACTCCAGATTGGTTGAAATGCAGGTCATAGGGGTAAAGAGTGCTAAGTAGTTAGATGGTGTCAAATAGGCCAGGTCAACATTATGAAGAAACTGGAATGCTGGAAAGCAGTGGGATTTCCCAAAAGGTGTTGAGTTGGGAGGAAGTAGACATAGGTGGGAGACTGGCTTGGAATGTACTTCTAAGGTACAGAGGAGAGATCATGAATGTCTGAGATGTAGAGCAATGGCAGTAGGAACCATAATTTCGGAAAAGAAACACAAACTTGTGATGGTATCCTTAAGGGATCTTGGCAATTGATTCGATGTGAGACAAGGTAGAGAAAAATGTAAAGATTATTTTTTAGTAATAATGGCACCTCTTGGGATGAGTTATTAAGAAGAGCAAATGCAGAGAGGTTTAATAAATATTAAGGTGTCGCTAGGACAGGCAGGTGGGGATGAGTAGATGGGAATCGGGGATTGGAACTTGTGGGAGATTTGCTAGTAGAAATCATCTCAAAGGTGAGAATTGTGGCCATGGAAGGGAATCAAAACACTGGGGAAATAACTAGAAAGAAAAGGACAGGAAGCAGGGGTCTAGTTTTAGAGGTACTTTTTAATTTTTTGGTTAGTGGCAGCAGGAAAAAGAACCAGAAATGTTAAGAAATAAGGAGCAGTAAGAGGTAGGATAGCAACTTACTTATGGAAACCAAGGGAGGTAACAGTTACAAGGAAAGAAGTGTTGTCAATCATATCATATATATCCTTGGGACTGAGGAACTAAGAAAAGGAGCTAACTTTCCTAGAACTAACAAAAGATCATGGCATTTATTTCTTAGTGATGAAGGAAAGCTTGTTTCGAGTAGGGTGTGTATAAGCACATGTGTACACAAAGGGAAAGGAGCTAGAAAGCTTACGTAAAAATCAAAAACGGGGTAAGAATTATTAACACAGCACAGGGGAAGAGGAATAAACTAACATTCATTCTGTGCTTACTTTGTCCCAACACTATGCAAGTCATGCTCCGTCACTCAGTCATGTCCGACTCTCTGCTACCCTTTGGACTGCAGCCCGCCAGATTCCTCTGTCCATGGGACTTTTCAGGCAAGAATGGGTTGCCATTTCCTCCTCCAGTGGATCTTCCTAACGCGGGGATTGAACTCGTGTCTCCTGTATCTCCTGCATTGCAGGAAGATTCTTTACCCACTGAGCCATCAGGAAAGCCCTACTATGCAAGATACATTTATGTTTTCTTATTTAGTACTCATATCAGCACTGTGTGAAAGATGTTATTATTTTCTACTGTAGATGAAAATACAAGGTGCAAGGAGGTTAAACAAGATATTCCGGGATATACATCTGTATCCACAATAGCTCTGAAATTCTAGCCATTGTGTGGCAGGGGCCAAAGGCCACACACTATAGATGAAAATACAAGGTACAAGGAGGTTAAACAAGATGTTCCAGGATATACATCTGTATCCACAATAGCTCTAAAATTCTAGCCATTGTGCGGCAGGGGCCAAAGGCCACGCTTTCTCTATGACACCATAACTCCGTCTTGAGGCAGGAGGCCTAGGACTAGGTTCATTGGGTTCGGCAGGGAAGAATACCAGAACCTCCTCCTCGGAAATGGAAACAAAAGAAGTGAGGGATGGTAAAATACATTCTAAAGCGGAGGTCATCTGCTGTGAGTGACTGACCAACACCTCCATGTTACAGGCAAAAAGTGGAGGAAGGACTAAATGGTTCATGCTCTCTGTCTTGAAAGACAGGAAGTCTTCCTAGAAGACTCCTGCCTACATTTCAGTAGCCCAAACTCATTGACACATTGCTAAACCTACTTGCAAGGTAGGCTCAAAAATGTAATTTTTATTTCAAGAAGGGATCATGACCAGAGCTTCACATATGTTGATGGCCATCCTAATCACCTGGGGATTTGCTTAAAATTGCAAACTATGAGCAGGGGCTCAAGATTTTTATTACATACATATTCTCAGTGATTGCCTGGCTGCTGGTCTATAAACCATATTCTGAATAGTAAAGTTGTGGACCAGTGGTTCCCAAACATTGTGCATCTGGATCACCTGCTAAATGAGATAAAACAGATTTCTGGGCCCCACCCTCAGAGTGTCTGATTCAGTAGGCCAAAGTGGGGTCTGGGAACTTGCATTTCTTAGACTTCATGGGTGGAGAAGGAAATGGCAACCCACTCCAGTGTTCTTGCCTGGAGAATCCCAGGGACGTGGGAGCCTGGTGGGCTGCTGTCTATGGGGTCGCACAGAGTCGGACACGACTGAAGTGACTTAGAAGTAGTAGTAGTAGACTCCATGGGATGCAGAATGTTGCTGGTGGGTGGGACCACACAGGAAGAACTACTGCTATGATTTCTTTTGATGACAGATCGTTGAAAGAGAGGCATGGCATCAAGAGGGGAGCAGGGTTTGTTGATATTTCTGCCTTCATCTTTCTGTTGGTGATAGCCATGCCATTATATTCACACTCTCACTGGGTTCAAAACAAATGTCCACTATCAGCTGGCCTGATAGATATTCTCAAGTTTTCTCCCTCTACACTTTCTCCAGGTTAGGAGGAATCCTAACCAAACTGCAGTGCTTATTCAGCTAACCGTCAGTACTGAGTTTCACAGTGTGTGAGTGAAATCAATATGTAATACGAAGAAATTAAAATATCCTAGTGTTTCTAGTCAGAATAGTCTCCCCACCTTATAGGGAGACTGTTTTCTTCGTAGTTGGAAGATTTAACATACTCCATTCAATCTCTTGTTTGTTTTCTATGTCAAAATTATTGGGTTACCTACTGATTAGCAGACCTGGCCAATTAGTCTGATCTCATCACATAGTTTCAACTTCTCCAGCTGTGAGTTACTTTTTATACTCTTTCAATTAAAAAACTCCCCCAGCTGAGACAAATGACGAATAAAGTGATAATGCCCACCAGCAATTTATCCTGACTACTTATTTAGAGCAGCATACGTGGTACAACTGAGCCATGGGATAGAATTCAGGGAATTAATTGTGCTGCTGTGTTTTGAGGCACCAAGGAAGTCCACAGCTCCTGGCACTTGTAAATAAAACTGGTGCTAATTTCAATTGAATCTCATTACTACTGCAGGCGATATATATGAATCTATGAAAACAGATGAGATTACTTTGGGAACATGCGCAAGATTTATTCACTTATGTCCTGGAGAGGTAAGAGTAAGAACAAATTGACAAAGAAGTAGGAAATGAAAATGAGTAAGATAAGTCCCCTTCACAAGAACGTATAATCTTACTTTGTCTTGCCCTTATTCCTACCTCCTCAGAGAAAGTTTTTCTTCCCTTGAGAGAAAAACTCAGAGGTGATTTTGTTTTTCCATAGGTCCCTTCTGTGTTCAGTGGGCAGTAGGGTAAAAGATTTGTCAAAGAATCCTCATAGTTCCAGCTTCTACATGGCTTCTTGGTCTTTAATGGACACTGTGGTTATCTTCCAAAGAGCCCCTAAAAATAGAAAGAACTTAACCTGCTGTCTTAAGTCTTTAATGAGGGCCACTTCTCTAGGCATGGTCACTTCAGAGTTTTATTTTCAAAAGAAAAGCCACCTTAGAAGCTCGATGAGAAAAGAAGAATAGTCATAGAACAGCCTGAAAAGCTAAAGCATCTTTGTCATTCAGACCCTGACTGCATTAACAGGATGGCTGGCAATCACCCTGTGCCTTGTTCAAAGCCTGCCATCTCTGCAGGCTTCCCGCTCCTCCCGTCCAGCTTGCTCTCTGATCAGTAAGATTCTCTGTGTCTTTGCGTAAAGGTCATGGAATCCTAACAGCTGCAAAACATTTTGAAGGGGGATTAACTAGCTTGATTCCAGCCTACTGACTGAAATACATGACTCAGAATGAGAATCTCAGATTAATACTATGGATTGTCATCCCAGATGCAAGGAAATTCAGACACCTATGTAACCCCTCTTGGAAAAGGAGCTATCAGTATCATTTCCTCAAGGCTCCTGGAGAGAATAAGCAATGAAGTGCTCAAAATTCCTCAATGGAGTTCACTTTCAGCCACGAGAGTTCCAAAGACAATCACAAGGACCAAATCCATTCAGTGTTACAATGACTCAATTTTCTAGAGTATGTATCTAAGACCAATGTAGGAAGAGACTGGATGTAGACAAAAGAAAAACGCATAGGCAAAATTTGCTAAATTAACTGATTAATTGAAATAAACATAGAAACCACAGCTGGTTTCTAGTCATCGGGCAGAGTTTGTGAGGAGGGCTAGCTCTGACAATTTGGAGTGTGGTGTAGACCTAAGGAGTGTGGGAGCAGCAATATGTTTATTTGTGCTTAAATAGAAACACAGATAGCTAGTCCAAGCAAGAACTTCCTCCACAGAAAGAAACTGCAAATAACCCATCCCCTGGCTGCCAACTAGAGGCTTATTTTAGGAAAAGTAAGTAGGAACAGGCTGCAAGGCCAGTCCAGGAGAATTTAGAGGTGTTCCTCCCACACACCAGGCACTCATTAGCATGTCTCCTCAGCTTCTGAACCATGTAACAGCTGCAAACAGACAATAGGGGGAAACTGTCTCAGAGAAGGAAAAACGTCCTGGAAAAGCTTGTTAATTAAGAAAAGATGGAGGGGGGGTATGTTTTTAGAAAGCAATACAACTCCTGAACAGAGGGAAAAAATTTAATAGTTTTGAAAGACAATGACTCAAAGGAAAATAAATCAAAGGAAAATATGTTATCACTCTGCAAGGTGAAACCACAGCTACTTGTTCCTCAAGCATTTATCCCACACTTACTGAGAAATGCTGAATTTCATGAGGGGAAAAGAAATGAAATTAGACAGTTTATATTCTTCAGCAATCGGCATTTATTTGCAAGGATAAAAAAATTTATACCAACAATTGCTATGCAAAATTACAAGTTTTGATCACTTATGAGGTGGAACATATCAGCTGTTTAGAACTGTTGCCTAATTATAAGCACATCGCTAGGATGAGTTTAAAAGGATGACAACTTAAGATGCCACCATTGACTTCGGAAGAACAAGAATGTTAAATGTAGGTTGTAGAGCCAGGTTGACTGTCTTTTTAAATTTTTCTTTTCTTAAAATCCATCAACTCAAGAAAATAGCCTTCTACTTATTAGCAGCTCACGCCTACCACAAGTTACATGTTATTTACCCAGCAGAGACTTCAAGGTCACTGCCTAGAATGGAAGAAACAGGAATGGTAGGCAATGCAAGCCCAAGAGCAGCCAAACAACGCAGGTAAAAGATAGACCAGTGCAAACAGAATCAAGGACAAAAGGCAAATGCAAGTAGGACTCCTGAGGGACTTAATGGAAAAAAGTTGCTTACAAAAAAAACAGAGGGAGAGGAGTCATTACAGAATTAAAATTCAGATCACATTTGATGAAAAAGGATAATAAAAATAATTTACTGATTAATCACTGTTACTCATAATCACCACCTTATGAAGTGGTGATAGCAGTCCCATTTTCCAGATTCAGAACCTTGCTGTAGAGCAGAGAGACAGGAATCTGCAGAGCCAGAATTTACGTATCAACTAATGAGCTAACCACTACAGCATCTGGACTCTCAGTTCCACTGGACTCTTGAAACTGCAAGTGGATACCAATAGCAGTGGATTTTGGAAATTTCCATCCAATGCCCATGTTTCTTCTCTTATCATAGGCTTTAGGTTGGGCCGTGTGCATCTAGCTTCTATAGGTAAAGGATAGCACAAAGTCAAAGTTAATGGCATCTTCAGCTCACAGCAGACCACAGACATTGCTATATGTGCCATTTTCAACCATTTGACTCCATTATGTCCCTCCTCTGGAAGTGTCAGCCTGGAGCCTTTGTTCTTCTGGGTAGGCCAGAGTACATGGAGAAAAAAGCTTGGCAATTGCAAGTAATGCCCTGATGTGCAGAGAACCAGGCTCACAACTTTGAGAAAAGAGGCCCTTTCTCAGAGGTGCTTCAGTACATCTAGCCTATAGCTACCTGCCCCTTTGGTCTCTGCAGGAAAGAGGTCAGGTTCCAGGGCTCCTGTGGGCCCTTAATTCAAGTGAATGGACATCCAGAAAGTTGGGGATGAGGAACATTCAGTTACAGCACAGGGGCAATGCTAACAATGTTTATTTGCAGGTTCCAATGGCTAACTTCAACCAGTTTTAAAAAATCGAGTTTGAAGACAGCGTGACAAACATGATGAGAAATATCCTAGATTCTCAGATTTCTTATGACTGGCTCTGAAATGGGTCTGATAAGCTCATGGATGTGCATAAATGCTAATTGTCTGAAAGGAGCAACACCTGGAACTGAGGCTCAGTTTATTATTCTGTTGTTTTTCATCTGCATGTTGAGTTTGCCTCCTAACACACCCAGAGAGGGTATCCAAGTGAGAGACTGAGAAGGAGGGCGCCAACGCAGCGGAGATGTGCTTAATGTAGACACCATTAATAAATCACTGATAGTTAAGATATAGATTGGATGATGGGCGGCAGATGGGAAGGAGGTACGTCAAATTGCTTTTCTCATATAGATTATTGGATTAACAAAGAAGCAGCAGGCAAGTGGCAACTGGTGTAACAAATTGCTATCATAAAAAAAAAAAAAAAATTGAACTTATCCCAGAATGGTAATAAGGCTCCGTAGGCCATTAGCCCTTCGGAGAGGTGCTAAAAGTGGGAATATCCCTCTGAGATGGTAATACAGAGAAAGCTCTCCATATGCCTCCTTCCCTCACTATTGTACCTAAGCACATCTTGGTGAGAGGAGGGGGATGGGACATAGCCAGACAGCAGAGGGAAATGAATTAATGAATGGGTTAGCAGGTGCATGCCCCACATGCCCCTACATTAAGAGAGAAACAGAAGTATATACACCACACCATTCTGGCAACCAATACTGCTGTCTTTATTTGCCCCCTGCAGACCCTCCAGCTTCTTCTTTTGAAAATTTTCAAACCTACTGACAAGTTGCTGCTGCTGCTCGGTTGCTTCAGTTGTGTCCAACTCTGTGCAACCCTATGGGCTGCAGCCTGCCAGGCTCCTCTGTCCATGGGATTCTCTAGGCAAGAGTAGTAGAGTGGGTTGTCATGCCCTCCTCTGGAGGATCTTCCTGACCCAGGTATAGAAACCGAATGTCCTGTGTTGCAGGTAGATTCTTAACCTCTGAGTCACCAGGGAGGTCGCCGACAAGTTGCACTGGTAATAAAATGAGCACCCAGTATTATGCAAGGTTCACCAGTTGCTAATATTTTGCCACATTTGCTTTGTCTGTAATTTCCCTTCTCCCTTTTTGGTGAACTATTAAGTGGTAGACAAAAATGCTGTGGTGGTATGTATTTTCTGCAAACAAGGTCATTCTCCTACCTATTCACAATGGAATTGATCATTTTCAGGAAATTTTAGCTTTCACAAGTAATATTATGCAACATACAATCTATGTTCAAATTTCCCAAGTTGTTCCAGTAATGTCTTTTATAGCTTTGTTAAAAATCCAGGATTCAATTTAAAAAAATGCATTGTTTAGTAATCATATCTCTTTAATAATTTATATTCTAGAACTGTGCCTAGCTTTTCTTTTTAACTGTTAAGACATTGACATTTTGAAGTGTCTGGACTAGATGTTTTGCAGACCATTTCTCAATTTAGATTTTTTTGATTGCTTCCTCACGATTAGAATAAGGGTAAACATTTCTGGCAGGATGTGTCACTCGTAGTACATCACTTCAGGAGGCATGTGCTGCCAGTTTGTCAAACTTGGTGATTGTAAGTTTCACCATTTGGTTAAGGTAATGCTGACAAATTTCTCCATTGTAAATAGAGCCTGTCCCTTCTGTTATTAATAAATAATTCTGAAACTGGGTGATTGTAAGACCGATGTTTTACACAATAGTTTTAGCATGTTTTGATGATTTTTGTTTGAATCAGTTATTACAATAGTCATTGATAGCCTTAGAAAATCATTTTACATTCTTTCTATGCTTAAGAGTTGTTATTCTTTTGTAGAAATAAATGTTTCTTTTTATTTTCTCCATTCACCTCCATTATTTTTGCTACCACTATGGCCTCAGAGAGGTTTACTGTAATCCATTCTGGCCAATATTTATAATAATATTCTAGTTGTCAAAAATTTGTTCAGTGTAAGCCTCTTTAATCTGGCATCAGTGACTTTTTGACATTGTCTTATCAGTGTTAGAGCACTTCTTTACTTTTTGATTCAATTCAATGTTCCTGGCTCACCCTGTACTTCACTGTCCCAGATTTAGGGTTTGTCAGTTTTCCAGGGAGTCCTGGTTCCTTTGAATGGAAGTTGGCAGTTAAAAACCAAGATAAGGTAATCAATACATTCATTGCTGCTTAAGAATTAATTAATTCTTAAGCTCTTTCCTTGAGTTTGTACTGATACTTCCAAGTCTAATCCGAAACAGCAGAGTTCTCCTTCCCCCTTTCCCCATTGTTCACCACTCTCCTACCATGAGAATTCCGTGCCCCCCAAACACCAATGTATTTGCTTGTTTGCTCAGTTGTGCGATACCCACAGAATTGTTTCAAACAATTCAACCACCAAAAGTTTCTTTTCATCTTTAGAAAATATACCACTGAAGGTGGGATGCAGAGTAAGGTTCAAAGCTTTTACTGGAATTAATTCTGGCTTTGCTTCTTCGACATAGAGTCCAATTCATGTGTTTGTATTCAGTTTCTAGATTTTACTACATGCTTGATAAATTAATAATGTTTTCTGAATGTACAAAACATTACTGTGGTTTAAAAGTCAAAAATAAATTGAAACATAACTTAGAAAATACCAGTCCCTCAATTATCGCTTGGTTTTCACCCATCTCCAATTACCTTAGTTTCTGTGTTAACCATCTTGTGCTTCCCTTCAAAGATGTTTATTTATATGTATGTGTGTTCAGATTTCCTTTTGTTACGAAAGTGGTAGCAGACCATTTTTACCTTGTTCTTTTTCCTTTCAATACGAAATTTCCAATTAGACACATCTTTCTAAATTCCTTCGCTCTGTTCTATTCAACTTCTCAGGTAATGAAATTGTATCTTGGATCCGGGTAAAATGAGTGGTTCCTGAAGAAAGAAGTTAAGAACATGAAAGAGATGAGGATTCTGTTAATTTTCTAACTGGCATAGGAATTTATGTGTAAGTATTTCACTTAATATATTTCTAAGTGTGCTTCAGGTGGTCCCTCAAGTCATAATCAGGTAAGAGCACTCACTAAAAATTCTTATTCCCAAGCTCCACTCCAAATCTACCAAGTCAAATTCTCTGTAGGGTAGAGGTCAGGAATCTGCATTTTCAAACTAATGGGTGATTCCATGGACCTTCAGAGAAGCTTAGACTATTATGAGAAGAAGAAGAAAAAGACTCTGTCTTTTCACTTGAGTGTTTAAGGCCTAAGGCTGCTTTTCCTATAAGAGCATGATTTTTTTTTCTTTTTTGTTTTTAAGAAGTTGGTTTCTTTTGGAGTAAGATATGAGCCCATCTCCATTACTGGATTAAGCTAGCTAGATAAACTCTGTATTCCTCTTGGATCTTTGAGATGAATCAGAGTTGGATGGAGCATACTAGAACCACACGGAACTTTCCCCTAACTTCTAAACCTCAGAGTAGAGTTTCCAGGGAACATTGGCCTTCCAAATGTTCCAAGTTTCAATCCATACTACATTTCTGCCAATGGATAACAGAGGAAAAAGGTGGATGGCAACTTTAAGTATCTCAAAACCCTACCATTTCCATTACTTCTTCCACACTCCTTAGCCCTTCCATATTCTCCAGTAGGGATTTGAAGATGCCTAAGTGCACACTGTCTCATCTAAAGTTAATGGTTTTATTTTAAAATGAGATATTCTTGGGGGAACGTAGGGGAAATTAATCATCAACTCCATTTTGTAGCTATGAAAATTGAGATGCAGAGAAGGAGTGTGGATGAGAGGCTAGTTGAGAGGCACTTCACAACACCGCGAAGTAGTTAAACCTTGTCTTTAATCATTTACTTTGAACAGCCAGTGTTTATCAAGTACCTACTATGAGCCAAGGACTTTCCTCCATGCTTTTCGTTCTTCAGTTCATTTAATTTTTATACCACCTTTACGAAGCAGATACTATCACCATCTGTCTCTTACAGGTGAACACAGTGCAACTTACAGATGGTATTACTTGTCCAATTTGCATAGTGAAGCAAGAGCTAAATCTATCTTGCTGTAACCAGAACCCAAGCCCTTAACTGTTACATAACTGAGAAGGGCTTCGAGAAACATGGTTCTTTATGATACTAACCCAGGTGCTCAGTGTCAGAATCTGTTGACGGCTGTCCTAAGGATTTCCACTTAACAGCTGACAAGCTCTTCCCCTCGAATTCTTAAAAGGGCAGGGATTCAAGAAACTTTTTTGTGACCTCAGCCAAGCCTCTGTGCTTTCCCAGGATTGTGTCCTCATGCTGTGAAAACGAGAGGGAAGAAAAAACATTTTTAAAAGTATATATACATATACGCACACACACACACACACATATATATGTGAAAGATATAATCTTTCACTACTGGTATAATCCAAATGCCTAATTTACATTTTCACACTAAGGTTTTAGTAGTTTTGTTTGCTTCTTCTTTGTTGCTTTAATATTTGAAGGTGCCCCTCTTTATTCCCAAAAGAGGCTAATGTATTAACTCTAAGAAGTCTCTAATAGTGCAAATTTCCAGACAGAAAATCGAACGAGTATTGAAATGCTGCTGTATCCTGATTATATTTCTTTTCCTGTTCTGAGGACAACTGTGTTCAGAAAAACACTCTCAGAGATAGGCTGGATAAATTGGGAACAAGGCCCAGCTCTCTGAAACAGGATTGGCAGAAATGAGGTGAGAACACAGGGCCCACAAGCCAGCTGGCATACATGGCAGGGGTCCCTCCCAGGCATCAGAGATTCAGGGCAACCATAGAAACCATATGTGTGAGAAACACTGGCAGAGGAGGGGTAGTATATCAGAATTGTCTCCACATGGGGTAAATCCCAGGAGATTTGGTGTGCTGGTGGTTTCCAGGCCCCAATCTTCTGGTGTTGGGAGCAGAAACTCCTCTGTACCCCACCAGTTAATGAAACAAGAATCACTTCTCTCATTCTCAACCTGCATGGTGTTTTCTGTCTCAGGGACCCCTTTGCTGATGGTTGCTGGATAGAAATAACCTGTCATCAATTTTAAGGTTTATGAAGACAAGACAGACCTTACTTTGCTATGCCTCACAGCTCATGGCTCTTCTAGACAGTGGGTCCTAACTGTATATTGTATTAACTGAAGAATAGAGAATGAAGCCAAGTTTCCAAGGTGGAAAATCCAACTTACTTTCTAGGTAAAATGAGATAACATGTAGCCCGTTCTTCTATTGCTTGTAACTCATTAAGTCATTCAACAAATATTTATTGAATAGCGCTTGTTTATGTATCAGGCACTCTATTAGAAGCTGAGGCAGTAAACAAGTCGGTAGTAAGTCCTACCCTCTTGGAGTTGAGTACATATTGGTGGAGGCATGGAGTGAAAATGTAAACAAATAAGAATTTCAAATAATGAGAATTGCTATAAATAAAATCTTGATATTATGATTTGTAACAAAAAATACATATTTGATGATTCAGATGACCACAAGATATTAATACTTCTCACATATATTTGTTCTTCCTCCACAGTTCAAATTTTATGTGTTGCAAAAGTGATAAAGGTCTCTTTTGACATGCTAATGAGATCACTTTTTAAAAGCACCTAAAGATGGGGGCTGGTGCCAGTGGAGCCACCCTTGTGATTAGAGGGTTGGAACTCCCAGTCCTACCTCCTGACCTCCAGGCTGGGAGAGAGGCTGGAGACTGAGTTCATTCATCAATGGCCAAGAATTTAATCAATCATGCCTATGATAATGAAGCCTCCCTAACCACCACAAAGGATGAGTTTGGAGAGCTGCAGGGGTTGATAAACATGTGGAGGTATGGGGAGAATGGCATGCTCCAAGGAGGCATGGAAGCTCCAAACCCTTCCCCACTCCTTGCCCTATGCATCTCTTCCATCTGGCTGTTCCTGAGTTATAACCTGTTATAATACACCTATGATCTAGTAAGTAAAATATCTCTCTGATTCCTGTGAGCCACTCTGGCAAATTAGTGAAAACCGAGAATGAGGCCATGGGAACCTCTCCTATGAAGCCAGTTGATCAGATGTAGAGGTTACAACCTGGGCTTGCAAATGGCAACTGTAATGGGGTGG
>SJYQ01003684.1:106803-194684 GCA_006410935.1 Redunca redunca | reverse complement strand
ATGGCAACTGTAATGGGGTGGGGGGGTGGGGACACAAACCCCATATTGGAATGAAGTATACAAAGCAAATTAAAGAAAATTAAAGCAGGATAATTGAATAGAAAATGATTGAGACAGGGCATGGGAAATACCTTAGGCAGGAGAATCTGAGCAGGTGAGGATATAAGAAACTCTAAGCATGTTGGTCATAGCCTTTAACTAAAGAGGGTCTCAATGAAGCTTGGAAACCATTTCTAAATTCATCAAGAATTTTTGATACTAGTATAAAGGTAATACATGAACTTACTAAAACATTTTTAGAGCCTAGTAGGATATGGACTTATATTGGGGCAAACTTCGGGAGATGTTGAGGGACAGGGAGACCTTGTATGCTACAGTTCATGGGGTCACAAAGAGTTGCACATGACTGGGTAACTGAACAGCTACAACAACAGGATATAAAAAGCCCAATACCCTCCTCTCAATCCTACTACTCAGGGCAATGTTAAAATTGTCAATATATATAATATTATTATAATATTATCTTGTATATTCTAAAAAAACTCCTATCTTTGTATATGTAAATTCATGTATATGAGTAACATTTATATACAAGTGGTATCATATCAGCTTACTCTTTTGAACCACTCAGACCCCTTCAAAACAGAACTTCTTGCCTAGTTCCAAGGGATGCGATGAACTGACGCCTCCTGCCTCCTTCCTTTAAGGGTGACCTCAACTTTTGAGCCAATGATGTGGTTCCATCAGTGACTGAGCTAAACTATGGTACAAGGCCCACCCATTTCTACTCAACTGACACGTCTCTAAGGTACATTTAAGTTACATCTAAGTTACTTTTTGCTTTGCTCTGTTTTGCTATTAACAACTATACAGCAATTATCATCCCTAAACATATATGCTTGGACTGCAAGGAGATCCAACCAGTCCATTCTAAAGGAAATCAGTCCTGGGTGTTCATTGGAAGGACTGATGCTAAAGCTGAAACTCCAATACTTTGGCCACCTCATGTGAAGAGTTGACTCATTGGAAAAGACTCTGTTGCTGGGAGGGATTGGGTCAGGAGGAGAAGGGGACGACAGAGGATGAGATGGCTGGATGGCATCACTGACTCGATGGACATGAGTTTGAGTGAACTCCGGGAGTTGGTGATGGACAGGGAGGCCTGGAGTGCTGTGATTCATGGGGTCATAAAGAGTCAGACACGACTGAGTGACTGAACTGAACTGAACTGAAACATATATGCATGGGTGCCTATTTTTCTCCACCTTCTATCTAATAATGTTTAATATCTGATTTTTAATTTGTGCCAATCCAATAGAAGAAAAATCGCATTCTACTAATGCTTTATTTTGCAACTTCATCATTCCGAGTACATTCAGAATTACTCTATATCTTACTCATCATTTATATTTATCTCTGAGCTTCCTCTTTGTGTTCTTTGCCTTTTTAATACCAGGTTGTTGGTATTTTTCTTATTGATTTGCTGGAGTGTTTTATAAAATAAATTAACTCTTTTCCATAAACATTGCAAATACTTGTTCTTGTTTGTGGTTTGATTTTTAAAATTTTAATGGCATTTTCCTTATTCAATAGTCTTAATTTGCATGAAGTCAGATTTATCTTTTTTCCAATATAGCTTCTGGGTTTTGTGTCATGGTTATAAAGCTCTTCTCAGCTCTAGTAATATTTTCAAAATAAGTCCTTATCTAATTATAATATTTTTATATTTTTTCCTTTAAAATTTGAGTTTCATCTGCAATTTTGATATAATGAAGTAGAATTTCAGCTTTTTCTCTTTTGCCAAATTATCCTCATGGTCTCTAAATATTCCATCTCTTCTGTGCTAATTCTAGATTTTTCTTTTATAATAAACTCAAACTATGTATCTATTTGGTTCCATTTCTAAACATTGTATTCTATTTTACTGATCTACTTTGGTAGCCATCATGGATACCAAACTTCTTTATTATTGTAGATTTATCATCTTTTAATAGCTCATAGGAACTAAACCTTCTCATTTTTAACTCCTTTTAAGTTATCTTCTTTCTTTAGAATCTCCCAGGCTATTCACTCATGTTTTTTAGTTATATTTATTTTTTACATTATTTTCCACAGATATCTTTTGCTTTGGGGTGAATAGCTAAAATGTGAATCTAAAACACCTTCAATTTTAATCTTTGATTTATTTTTTCCAGGTGAAGTTTAGCAGTATTTTAAGTTCTCCCTCCAAATTTTGTTACTTCAAATGGGATAGAATTGGATTTTTAGAGTAAACAAGCTTTTCATATTATACTATAATCTTGCAAGATGTTACCATTGGAGGAAAGAAATGGTGAAAGATACATAGACTCTTTCTGCATTTTTATCTTACAACTGCATGTGATTCTATAATTAATTCAAAATTAAAAGATTTTCTTTTTTTAAATACCTAGTGCAATGTCTGATACATAGTAGATTCCCTGTATTCTTTAACATAAATTCTTACAGGTACTCTTCAGTTTGAATTCATAAATATATCTCTCAGGCAAAGGTTAAATCAGTGTTACATTCCCACATCTCTAGCAGACTGGTTTGAAAAACAGCAATTAAGCAGTAAGAGAATGTGCACTAAATTATAATAATTGTCTTCTGGATCATAGGATATTCTTCATTAGGGTTCTTTTAATTTTTGTAGCAATTCCTATATTTAATCTTTTTTCTTGGTTTGAAATTTCTCCATAAATCACTAGCACCTCTTTCCCTTTTCAAATTAGAAGAAATGGACTATATACATGGGTGACATGTCACTTTGCATTTTTACTTTTGAAACCAGAAAATCTTCACTTAGCACTTTTCTAGGAAATACGGATTTCAGTAGTCATGTACGGATGTGAGAGTTGGACTGTGAAGAAGGCTGAGCACCGAAGAATTGATGCGTTTGAACTGTGGTGTTGGAGAAGACTCTTGAGAGTCCCTTGGACTGCAAGGAGATGCAACCAGTCCATTCTGAAGGAGATCAGCCCTGGGATTTCTTTGGAAGGAATGATGCTGAAGCTGAAACTCCAGTACTTTGGCCACCTCATGCAAAGAGTTGACTCATTGGAAAAGACTTTGATGTTGGGAGGGATTGGGGGCAGGAGGAGAAGGGGACGACCGAGGATGAGATGGCTGGATGGCATCACTGACTCGATGGATGTGAATCTGAGTGAACTCCGGGAGTTGGTGATGGACAGGGAGGCCTGGCGTGTTGCGATTCATAGGGTCGCAAAGAGTCGGACACGACTGAGCGACTGAACTGAACAGGGTCAGTCCTAAGAAAACAATAGGAGGTCAATAAATCCTGCCTTGAACAGCAAGCTCATTTCCCCTCCAATATCATCCCTCAGAGAATTCCTAGGGGAGGGGTTATAGTTTCCCTTTGCTTCCTAAAGTCTCTCTAATGTTAGCTCACTTAAACTAGCTCTGGGTCTATGCTCAACATGTATTCCCCCACCTACAGTGTTGTCAAAACTTAATTCTCTTCCATCTATGGAAATCTTATTTCATAAATTCTGTTTTTGTTCAGAATATTTTGTGTAAGACATAAAGGGCCCTTGAGATGAGGTAGTATAAACGTGAAATCAGATGCTGGTAGCAACAATTTGCTAGGCTAAGGGCCTTTCTATTAACATGTGTGAATCAATTTATACATGTTCTACCTAAAGGAGTTGTTCTGTTCCTCTAAAGGATGAGAAAGGATGAGCAATAAATTCAGCAGAAATGCTCACTGGGAAATTCCTCTAGTGTTGGTCAAACTGAGAATTTAGTTCTGACAAGATCAGTAGTTTTATCTTATTTATCTCTAGTACAGAATTGGCCTTTGCTATGAAGAAAAGTTATGATCAACCTAGACAGCATAATAAAAAGCAGAGACATCATTACTTTGCCAACAAAGGTCCGTCTAGTGAAAGCTATAGTTTTTCCAGTAGTCATGGATGGATGTGAGAGTAGGGCTGAGCACCGAAGAATTGATGCTTCTGAACTGTGATGTTGGAGAAGACTCTTGAGAGTCCTTTGGACTGCAAGGAGACCCAACCAGTCCATCCTAAAGGAGATCAGTCATGAATATTCATTGGAAGGACTGATGCTGAAGCTGAAACTCCAATACTTTGGCCACCTGATGCAAACAACTGACTCATTTGAAAAGACCCTGAGGCTGGGAAAGATTGAATGAGGGAGGAAAAGGGGACAACAGAGGATGAAATGGTTGGATGGCATCACTGACTCAATGGGCATGGGTGTGGGTAGACTGCAGGAGTTGGCGATGGACAGGGAGGCCTGGTGTGCTGCAGTCCATGAGGTCACAAAGAGTCGGACATGAATGAGCAACTGAACTGAACTGAACTGATGAGAGAAAAATAAAAACAGAAAAACTAAGATCAGTGATTGAAAGTAAGACCAATGGCTAATAGAGATAACTCTAAGACACAGAGTTTATCATCTTAGAGAGACAGAGAAGGTAAAACTACTAACCCTTACAAAAAAAAGCCCCCAAGGACTTTTGATACAAGATAAGCAAAACGAAATCTCAAATTTTGATGGGGAACTGGATTCAGATTCAGGGGAATAATCTGACTAAAGCCTAGCACTGACTCAGTGGTAGATTTAACTATATTTAATGATCATTAGGAAGGTGTAAGAAAATATTATTTTGAAGAAAAAACTTCAAACTTTTAAGTTTTCTTAAAACTCTTCTCTGTCATACTGGCCCACAATAATTGCAAGTGCTTATTAGAGCACATTGCTCTTGATATAAAAACACTAAATATTTTTTCTAATCTCAGTTTAACAAGTCCAAATCTTAGGCCCTTGGATGACATCATAATAGACAATGGTCATTGGAGTTAAAAAAAGGTGTGTGGGGGGGTTTAAATCATAGAGCTATTAACTAGCTACGTAATCTTGGGAAATTTACTTAGATTCTAACAGTCTGTCTCTTAATTTGTAAAATGAAAAAAAATATAACTAATCAGTAAGATTTTATGGAAGAATTAGAGCAAATATATGCAAAACGTTTAGTACATGCAGAATTCTCTCCTTGACCCCCGAGGGCTGGGGTCAGGGAGGGAAATGAGTTATGAGAACAAAGAAGTTTGGAGAATGGCCCTACAACACTGAGACCCAGAATCCTGAAGAAGAAGCACTGCCTGGCTGATGCTGATGACTTTGATGCTCAGAGAAGAGTTCCCAGGAAGCAGGACTCAGCTGGTACAGACATTTGTGAGGAAGAGGCTGAGTATGGGCGAATGGAGAAAAAACTGCAAACAGAAACAAACTGCTGTAAGCCATTGCTGCTGGGCCAAGACATGGCTCAGGTGAGAACAGGAAGCCAGCAGGAAGAAGAGTGACCACTTTCTTCCCCTCCTCCTGCCTTCTGGAATCCCTCTAGTATCCTCTGTTGACAGAACCTCATGATACCAGCTGGCAAAGCAGCAATGCAGTTTGTGGAGTCCCAGACCCAGCAAGACCAGGGTATAGAAGATGAAGTTTGAATCTGAAAATCAGGACCTTGATAACCAGCACATTATTTTGTTTTTAATCATTTGTTATTTACCCATAAATTCTGCTCACAGTTGTCTTGGGTCAACTTCAATAATGATATCTATTCATGTATCCATTAAAATGGTGACAAGGGAGATTTTTTTAAAAAGATTAAATGTCAAAAAAATTTGACTCCCGGACTTGCTCTGCCAATATCCGGTATTTTCTTTAAGGAAAAATAAATAATATATTTTTGTTGCCTTTTGTGAGGTATCATAAGGGCCATCTAATATTATTCATTTGTTTTGTATAGTAACTTAGTAATTTTTTTTACAGTAGGAATTCTTGGCTAGCTATATGTAACCAAGAAACAACACTGTTTTTCTTTTCTATGAAATAGGAGTCCTGGACCAAAAGACCGTGATTCTGTGTCCAATATGAGTTTGTCCATCTCTGCCAATACTTCCTCCACCAAGCAAGGCCTATCTTTCAGTAAGTATATAACTAAATGTTTGGCATTGTCCTAAGCCCTGGAGTGGATTTCCTGTATTCAGGATACTATAATCTATAAAGGAGACACAAAGACAAGTAGAAGATTATATCATACTCTTTTAGGTGTTCTGAAAGAGGTGCACACAATGTGTTAGGCAAGCATGGAGGAAGGGTGTTTAATCCAAACTAAATATGGATCTTGAATCTTGAAAGAAGAATGAGAATTAGGTAGCTGAGAAGAGAGAAAATAGGAATAAAAGAAAGAAAATGGGAGGTCATTCCAGGTAGAAGGAATAGCATGTGCAAACGTGAAGACATGGTAGGAAGTTGCTTTCAGTACCCACCAACATGAGCATAAAGCCAAACAGATCACAATTTATATTGTACGCTTTTAGCTAGAATTTAAAAATTACTAGATAGCAACATTTTTAAAGCACTATTATTTCACATAATAGGAAATCCAAAAGAAGGTATTTCCAAAATTGGCTGATTAAGCAGTTTAACAATATCAGAGCTCCTCTTTCATGTTGTTGTTTTTTATTGTTGTTCTTTTGGCAAATTCAGTCTTCTGTGATTCTCTGACCTTTCTTTTCATAACTCCAAGCATCATGTTCTCAACGCAATGCCCAAAAGTGAAATTAAAGGGCAAATCTTTCTCCATATGGATTTCTTCCTTTTTTAATCAGGGAGGATCATCTTTTTTCCCAAAACCTCTATACTATTCTGAATTTCCCCAAACACACAGCCTAGAATAAGAGATGCACAGAGGTAGTTTTTGTGGGTAGAAGGGCCAGAATGACTGAAACAAGAGAAGAGGGAAAGTCCATGTATAGATACATTATTAAGCTGGCTACCGTCATAGGCAATTGTGTCTTCAGAGGCCTCTGAAGAACCATGTAGGCCATCCTTCAGGACTGTCCGTTCAAGACACAGAAGGGAACACTTATCTCTCACCTCCTGTCCCCCACTAGACAAGGGCTGACCCAGGAAGTTAATCCTGTTGTACTTCTGTTTTACAAATGCATGAATATGTCTGTATCTTACAGGGAGGTACAGAGATGGTCCAGGAGGTACAAAGATGGTCCAAGGCAGAAAATGAGAAATTCACTGAGATAAAGTGCTGTGAGCTATACTGAGATAAATGCCTGCTTGTTGCAGTGATGGCCAGAGCAGAGAGGTGAGCTGAAAGTGAGCCAGGTTCCCATAATGATGTCTAATATACATCCCAGCGGACTTTTCTTCCATCTTCACTGTAAAGAGTTATACCCTGACCCATCTAAGAACTGCAAAGGTGTTAAGGAGAAGCAACAAAAAGAGAGCCACAGGCTTATCTTCCAAAGCATTCAATTAATAGATAATGCCTAAAACAAACAAAGAGAAATCAGTAGCAGCAATTTAGATGCGTTAGCAATACAGAGGTATATTTCAAAAGAAACAGTTTTAGTGTCGGAAGAATTTTCCTTGGCAGAGCAGAAAATAGGGATACAGAGCGCTGTTAGTTTTTTTCCATGTCATATATTCTTTGATTCCTTAAATAAAGTTCATTTTAAACTTTGATTAAAAATAGTTAAATGTTAAAGTTGTATGTGGAAATTAACAAATGCTGCATAACTTCCATGATTCATATACCTTATGCTTTCAGATGCCATAGGTGTCCTTCTCAGGCTAGAAAGAACAGAGTCAGGGAATACTATTAGAGCATAGTACCTAGCTCGTAGTCGGACAGAGTCAAGAGCTGCTTAAGAAAGAGATGAAAAGAGGGAAGAAAAGCACGGAGGGCTGAGGAGAGAAACCTCTGATTAGCACCACCACCATCACATGCCCATCCCTCTGCGCATCGGAAAGGTGTCCAAACACAGCAAAGCCGGCCTGGAGCTTTCAGCTTAGAAGCTTCACCATGAAATATTTTTAACACATTTACAATGAAGACAAAAACGGATGCCTAGGACTTCGTTTTATCTTTCTGTTCTTGATTCCAGGTGGATAAAATTAAGTAATGGCATAATGCTAGAGTCTTAAATATCAAGGCTGTGCTGGTTATACACATAAAGAATTCCTCTGATGAACAACTTTGTTGTTGAGTCTTCAGATGCTGCTATATTCGGTAACTCTGTAGAAAACAGTAAATGAAAAGTGGAGAAATGATGATTCTGTTCAGTGGAAAGGAAACAGTGAATTTCTGAATTTAATATACTGGAACATCCTTTTATACGATGACATAGCTTCCACCTTTATGTCCCTAGCGCTTACTACGGAGCCTTGTATGCAGGAGGTGCTTTATACAGTATTATTGAAATGGATTAATTGTATGGAATAGTGGAATTTATTTGGCATGTTTCCCAGTTATTCTATCTCCTATTTACCCCTGCTATTATTTATTCCTTACACTTGTGTGTGGACTGGCATGTTTTCTGTATTTCCTGTCACAAACCTCAGTAGTAAAGGAGACAAGAAAAGGAAGAGGTAGGATGAAAGCAGAAGGGGGAAAAAAGATGGAGGAGAGAGAGACAAAGGAGAGTAGGGAAGGAAAGGGAACTGAAGCTTTGGACAGGGTTCCTGAGGAAGAATTGGTGGAGAAGAGAATGAACTAAGGGTGATTCAAATTTCTCCCCCAACATTCTTCCACCAGTGGATTGAGCCATGCTAGTTCATTCAACTTATCAACATCTTCAAATTTCCCTGTTTCCTTTATGTTCATTAAAAGGAAAAAAAAAAAAATTCCCCATTGTGAGCTTCTATTCAAAAAAAAAAAAATCTGAATACACTTGTATCCTTTAAATGTCAATATCTTCACCTCACAATTCCTTTGATTATTTTTGTATTCTTAACATAAAACTGATATCAAATAGGCTGGCCTCGGTGACATGGAAAACACAGTTTTGTTTCCCAAGCCTGACTTACTAGGTTAGAGTGCTATATTCAGCACAAGCTAAATACCATTCAGCAATGGAATGCTGTGAACAAAAGCTGCTGCTGCTGCTGTTGCTGCTGCTAAGTCGCTTCAGTCGTGTCTGACTCTGTGCCACCCCAGAGAGGGCAGCCCACCAGGCTCCCCTGTCCCTGGGATTCTCCAGGCAAGAACACTGGAGTCGCTCAGTCATGTCCGACCCTCAGCGATCCCATGGACTGCAGCCTACCAGGCTCCTCCGTCCACGGGATTTTCTAGGCAAGAGTACTGGAGTGGCGTGCCATTGCCTTCTCCGGTGAACAAAAGCTACTAGGCTTTAGAAGACTGAAGCACAGTATATTAGACTGGATTTGAATTTCCTTTCTACTTCTAGTATTTGTCTATCTTTAATGAGAAAACTGTTGAAATTTTGGTGACACAAATGAAATGTGATATGGGGTCCTTGGAGGAATTCAAGATGACAGAAACAAAAATGATTCCAAATTAGTGAAACGAGTACCAGTATGAAACCCCAAAGGAGCTGAGATTACATGTCTTAAAGAAAAAAATGTAGGAAGTGTTGGTTAATCTTTAAGATATTACTGGATATTGTAGGACTGATAGTGGGTGATTATTTTCTGTTCCTATTAAGGGAAGAACAAGTGCTTTATTATCAACCAAAATGATTAAATTTAAAAGAATCTCTTAACTCAAAGGTTAGTGAAACCCTAGACCATATTACTATACCAAAACGTCTGGGAGACCTTCTGTTGAATTCTACTATTCAAGGAAATGCACTTACTTTTGGGCCACAGTCTAATTTCATATTCTACAGCCTTTGAGGTAGAATGTCAGCATGTGGCTTTTTTATTTAGCCATCTTATATAGAGTTTGCCTTCCTCTAGGATGAGGAATTCATACAGTTAAACTAACCATAACATCCAGCTTACCACAGTATAATTCAGAAAAGTGAATTTTATAAATCCAATCACTTTCATTCTCAGGCTGGTCAGCCAGTTCTTAGCCTGAGTTCTTAAGGATACTGCATCTTGTTATACTCTAGATGTAATTCTAGTTTTTAGTGACAACTGAACGCCAAGTTACATGTTCCCCTGAGTTTCATTCCCAAAACAAGTCTCCCTTGAATCAATTTTCTTACTTAAAATGCCCACCACAGTTATTATCTTCCTACTTATCTGTACAGATTGTTATTATTTCCATTCACTGTTTTTCTGTTATGTTCTGTTGCTGGTCAGGCTCATTATAAAATTCACATTTAGAAACCCAAATTTTCATCAGTATGTTTCAGCTAACTCAGTGGATGGGAGAGCAATTCACAGCTAGTGGGGAAGCAGGAAAATCCATCAAAAATGATTGGCATTCTCAAGTCTCCATCTTTTTCCCAGCTTTATCTTAGGTCCTCATGTTGTTCTATTCCACTTAGGCTCCATGATTTTAACTATTACTTATTCACTGATAACTATATATGTTCAGCTTATCTCCTGAGTTCCTGATTTAAACATCCAAATGAATGTTTCAATTTGTACTATACCTCAAATCCAACTTGTCCAAATTTGAATGTCACAGCCTTCTCAACCCAGTTCTCTAAATCATAAACGTAGTTGTCATTTTGAATTCACTTGTCTTTTACCAACCTCTATTTAAAAAATCACCAATTTCCATCAATTAAACTTCCTTAATAGTTTTCAAATACTTTTCTCCCCATCTTCACCATTATTATTTTAAATCATTATTTTAGTCTTTTGCCAGGACTCTCTGGTCCAGATTTATCTATATCTGCATTTATTCTTATCTCAACACATTTCATTTATTCAACAACAAAAACTCTGCAGAGGCCTATTACATGCCTAGCTCTGCATTCAATGTTTAAAAAGGAAATATACTATTTTCAGGGATAGTTTGAGATCAGTGGGAGAAATGAACAAAAGTAGATGAAGGCAGTGAAGCCATTTAAGATTGGTTATCTGTTTTAAATAAAAAGAAAGTCACAACTTTCTAGTGAAAGAAATGGAAAAGGAGAGGGACTAAGAAAGTAATATATGCCTTATTTTTACTGAAGTCTGGAGCAATCAGAAAGCACAAGCCACGGGTGCTGTAATAGCCTGAGGGGGAAATGGTATTGATGTTGTTATTGCTTCATCTATATTGAGAATGAAGGTGAGTGGCTAAGCTTTAAGGGGAAGCAATAACTTGACCCAGGTTTTGATAGTTAGGGCTGGGTGCCCCCCAGAAACCAGATTATAGTTTTCTGCTATATTAAGTTAGCAGTGCTGGGCATAGTGCACCTGTTTCCCACTTCTTGCTCTGCCTAAAAATTTGCTTTTTACATTCTGGAGGCTGCATTCCATAGAAGCACCTGATTAAGTGAGCAATGAGCAAAATTAGATAATGATACAGTACCCAAATGAGTCAGTAAGAATTCAACCGAGCCACAGTCTAAGCCTGAGGAAAACTGTTTGCAACAACCCGTGTTTATGAGGAAATGGGAAGGGCTAGGAAGCATAACATAATCAGTGTTCAATGTTATTGGGTTGGTTCAGACAGCAAAACCTTACTAAAAGGTGTCAGAAATTCCAACAAACTTGGCATGAACTGAGTGTACCATCTTGATTCTACCCAGTGGATTCTGTAGAACCATAAAACATGGAGCTGAAACAAGCCTCTGAGATAGTCTGGTCCAGTTCTTCCACTTTACAGGTGAAGAAATCAAAGCCTAAAGAGATTAAGAAAGTGTGTTTCTGAAAATTACTTTGTATGTCCTCCTTCAGTGGTCTGGGTGAGCAAAATTGACCTCCTTATAGTACAAATACTCTAATCTTAGTTCAGGTCGTCAGGATAGCACAATTCACTGAACCTGTCGGGTCAGGAATCACTGATTTCTCTGTCCGCACCATAAAGGCTACATTTTCAAGTTGCTTTAAAAAAAAGGGGGGCGGGGCAGAAGAACATGGCTAAGATTGTTTTTAATGGTTGTATCAGTGATTTCCGATCCCAGTGTATTTTCTTTGGAAATTTCACCTGTCTCTTAGAAGGTCTGTAAAAGGTATTATTTGGTTGCCCTGAATACTTTACTTCATGATTTTATTTCACTATGACCTTCACAGATTCATGTATTTATCTGATATACTCCTTTTTTTCAGCTGTTCTTTCCAAGTAACAAAGGCTAACTAGGTTAAAACATTTAGAGGAAAATACTGGGTCAGGAAGATCCCCTGGAGAAGGAAATGGCAATCCACTCCAGTATTCTTGCCTGGAGAATCCCATGGACAGAGGAGCCTGGTGGGCTATAGTCCCTGGAGTCAGAAACGACTGAGCAACTAACACACACACACACACACACACACACACACACACACAGCCTCAAAGGGGCTTCCCAGGTGGTTCTAGTGGTAAAGAACCTGCTCAAATGCACAAGACCTAAGAGACTTGGGTTCAATCCTTGGTCGGGAAGTTCCCCTGGAGGAGGGCATGGCAACCCACTCCAGTATTCTTGCCTAGATAATTCCATGGACAGAGGAGCCTGGTGAGCTATAGTCAGTCCATAGGGTCGCAAAGAGTCGAACATGACTGAAGTGACTTAGCACGCACACACACACTGCCTCAAAAAACATGAAAAATTTACCAGATACGTTTAGCATACTGATTTGTACATACGCACATACAGACACACAGCCTTGCTATTTAGTCTAGCATTCATCTTTAATGTATATATACATAAATATGTAATGTATATATATGTAAATATATGGTGATAATTACAGGAAACTCTCCATGTTTTACTGCTCTTAGTCTATAACGATATACGTGCAGGTGATTGAGAAACAAGGGCTCTCTTCTCTTTTCTTCTTTTTTCAAAATATAGCCCTGGGAGAAAGATCCAGGTTAATCCTTTCTTGACTGGAGGGCCCAGGACATGAAGAGTCTAGAGTCAGTGGAACATGCAAAGCTCATCCCTGCTGGCAATGAGCTTTAGGGAGTCACTCAAGCCAGAAAAGGCAATTTGGACTTCAGATTCTGCTCTCTGTCCAGGTAGTGTCCTTTCTGCTGAATCCAGAGAATTCTTGCCAATCTAGACACTCACAGATTGTAGTGTGGATTTCTGCCCAGGGAAGCTGGATGGCTACCAACTCCTGCTTCACAGAGAACCATCTATACTTCTGGAAAGTTTTCTCTTGGTCATGAGTCACACACACAAACAAATGAAGTCTGAAAGGAAGTTTTACATGCAGGGAAGTAGCCCTGGGAAAAGGTAACAATTACATGGATAGGAGAGATGACCTACCAGATGATTTTGAGAAGTACAGACTGGGTCAATCCTAGAAAAACTTTGGGGAGAGGGTAGGTACATTGGTGCAGAGAGTTGAGATTTACTTGTTATCCTTCCAACACAGTCATTATACCTCTTTACTCATTCTTGATACCCTAATAATTGACAAAAGTTATTAATTATCATGGATATATAAGACCAGTTAGATACTTCATATAACTCTAAAGAGGTATAAAAATAACTCCTGCACATAAACAGCTTATTATATATAGTTGGGTAGAAAAGACAAGAAGGCAAGGAAGGTGGAATGTGATTAAAAAATCCAAATGAATCCTGCAAAGATTCTGTTTCAGGTGAGAGAATCTACAAGAGACAATGTGTTTCAGAAAAAGAACCACATGACTTGAGCTAGAATTAGAAGACAGTGTGGTACAGACACCAGTTGCCACTCAACATCTATTTTCCTCTTTATCCTTAGTAAAAGAAACCTAACTCTATTTGTATGGAAACCAAGTCAAAAGACATTTCTAGGTGTACTATACACCTGGTTGTAACCATGTGATTAGGTTCTGGACAATGACATGTAAGCTAAAGTGTTGTGTGGACAACCAGAAAGGCTGCTTAAAAGGACATAAATCATCCGGCACCAATTTTATGTTTTCTCTTTTCCTCTGTCTCACCTGAAACTTGAACATGGCAGTTGAGCAGCAGCAGCCATTTGGAGCCAAGAAGATAACCTTGAGGATAAGATCCACATTCTGAGATAAGGAGCAAAAGGGGCACAAGACCAAGAGAATCTGCAGGCTTTTAAAGGTAAAAGTCTAGACCCAAAGCTTCCAAACTGTGGTCTTGACCAATCGGAAACATTTTTTTTTCTTCTCAAAATTGGAAAGGATAAGTCTTTATATATGTTTTAACATAAAAACAGAATAAAATTAATCCTCTATCATTATTGTCATTTCATATCAATAAACATTTTACAATTAAAAAATAAAATCTCATAGCAATCATAAGTTGAATAATTTTAACATTAAGAAAAAATTCACACATTACCCTATTTTTAAAATTTATTTCAATATGGACCATCATCAATCCTTTGATAGATCAACAGAAGTCTATTCACTAAAGCTTGGAAATTGTTCTCCAGATTTTAGAAATTTTATTCTAGAATAGTATCTCCCCTGGAGAAGGAAATGGCAACCCACTCCAGGATTCTTGTCTGGAGAATTCCACGGACAGGGGAGCCTGGCGGGCTGCAGTCCACGGGGTCAGAGAGTCAGACATGACTGAGTGACTAACATACACACACAGTGTCTCCCCACTTACGACATTTAAGATAAATCTGAGTTGTAAATGTGATGATTTGGGGTGCTGTGTCAGAAGGTTTCATATCATGCCTAGAACAGGCAGTAAATAACATTGGATCAAATAGTGAAAAAGTTATCATGCCTTTTTCTATTTTCCTTCAGCCCTTCCAACTAGAGAGGAAGGCTCAATTTGATACTACTCAATCAGTGATCCAATACTAAAGTAATCTTCCATTTAATAAAGAGATAATGGATATCAATATCAGAGTCTGGAAAAATGCAGTAAAGAATAATGAGTTATAATTAATTAACATTGCTTTGTTTCCATTATATTTATAGTTAGCTTTCTTTTTATATTAAAAAGTTTCCACATTTAAAATAGTGATTTAAAAATTCCCTTTTAAAGAAGACAGACCTAAAGTTCAAGATTTTTTAAATGTGTATAAAAATACACCAAGTAGCTAATCATATAGTGTTACTTGAATACACTAAAACTAATGAAGATGTTACAAGAATAATTGAGTAAATGGAAACAATTATGTGGGGGCCATAAAGAGTTATCTGGTCGATGGCTCTATCTCCGAAACCAGGACAGTGACTCAAAATGAAACAACCTGGCTAAACTAGAAGGTTTGGTCTCATCCTTGCCTTATCTTTGGCATGTTTTGGCTTTGCTTTTCCTGACTTCCTTTACCCTGACCTGGTTAACCTGACCCTAAATCTTGCCTATTCTTTATCTGAAGCTCTAATCCCTAGTGCTGAAGTTATGCCCACTTTAATCTTCCCTTGTCCAACTCTGGGAAGCTATAATAACTGCTACTGACAACTTATTCTATGTGGTAGACGTCTCATTCTGAACCTCAACCACCACCTTTACAAACATACTCATCACTCTTAGTGAACTCCACCTCCATGCCAGAACTCATTGTCAGTCTGAGACCCCAGAAGTATTATCAGACTTCCACCAAAAATTCAAAAGGACAGGTTATAATTAATGCACTTTTCAAAAAAACAGGGAAAAAATGTTTCTATGTTCTTACTGAACCAATCCATTTCAGCTCAGCTTAGTCATTAGTTTCACAAACTAGATATTTTCCTAGAATACTATCTTATAAAAAATTTGATTCTATAGAGTAACCATTATACCTTCCAGAAAAAAAAAAAAATCTTCTAGTAGAGCTTAGAGAAATACTCTCCTTCCTTCTGCTCTATGAAGCCCATCAAAATTTCAAGTTTTCAAACAGATTTCCTTTCAACAGTCTATGCTCTTTTCTCCCATAAGAGTACTGTTCTTTGACTCCAGAATCTCATACTTATTTTACTAGCTCTTAAATAAATTTAAGAATCAGACTGAAAGGGTCCTTACAGTTTGTCTAATTAACCTTCCATACAATGTTAAAACTCCTTCTACCAAAAGCTCTAATGGGAAATAGTTTTCACTTAAAAATGTATTAAATCACCTGAAAGTCTTATGGCATTAGTTGTTTTTCTAAAAGTGATTAAAATTGCACTGAGATATCTGCATGCTCAGGCTGAGGCCAGTCAATCCACAAGAGATGGATGGCCAGGGTTGGTGATGTGTTATCTGTGGCAATGTAACCATATTTCTTATTGTAGAACTAACTGACCCATATAAAGATGAACTGATGACTTGACTTCTTCATCACTTGGAACCAACACTCATCTGGACCAAATACTAACAATTATGGTAGTTAAACAGTTATATGGGAAAGATAGATGCCCTGAGATGAAAAAAAAGTCACATTAAGCTGGAAACATTTAAATTATTATAAAACTGCAATGTTGCATTTTAATAAAACTGCAAGTATTTGGCAAGACCTCCTGGTTTCCATTCAAAAGAGAGCAGAAGAGTATTAACACTTAATGATGTCATTAGTTATGATAGGTATTTTCATCTATTTTACCTTTTTTAAGCATAATAATTTATAGAGATTCAATGTTTGAAGTCACTCACTCAAGGTCACATAGCTTAGTAAGCAGTTGATCTGTGATTCAAAAGTTTCACTGTAACCAGGGATTGACCCATTATACACTTGTCAGAACTCACAGAACTATACAGAGTGAACCCTAATGTTCAGTTCAGTTCACTTCAGTCACTCAGTCATGTCTGACTCTTTGCAACCCTGTGAACCACAGCACACGAGGCGTCCCTATCCATCACCAGTTCCTGGAGTTTACCCAAACTCATGTCCATTGAGTTGGTGATCCCATGCAACCATCTCACCCTCTGTCGTCCCCTCCTCCTCCTGCCCTCAATCTTTCCCAGCATCAGGGTCTTTTCAAACAAGTCAGCTCTTTGCATCAGGTGACCAAAGTATTGGAGTTTCAACTTCAACATCAGTCCTTCCAATGAACGCCCAGCATTGATATCCTTTAGGATGGACCGGTTGGATCTCCCTGCAATCCAAGGGACTCTCAAGAGTCTTCTCCAATACCACAGCTCAAAAGCATCAACTCTTCAGTGATCAGCTTTCTTTATAGTCCAACTCTCACATCCATACATGACGACTGGAAAAACCATAGCCTTGACTAGACAGACCTTTGTCGACAAAGTAATGTCTCTGCTTTTTAATATGCTGTCTAGGTTGGTCATAACCTTCCTTCCAAGGAGTAAGCATCTTTTAATTTCATGGCTGCAGTCACCATCTACAGTGATTTTGGAGCCCCCAAAAATAAAGTCAGCCACTGTTCCCACTGTTTCCCCATCTGTTTGCCATGAAATGATGGGACCAGATGCCATGATTTAGTTTTCTGAATGTTGAGCTTTAAGCCAATTTTTTCACTCTCCTCTATGTTAAGTATGTTTTGAGGCTTTCATGGTGGTTCTTCCATGGTGGTTCAGAGGTTAAGAATCTGCCTTGCAATGGAGGGGACACAAGTTTTATCTCTGGTTAGGGAAGATCCCACTTAAGACAACTAAGCCTGTGAGGCACAACCCCTGAGCCTGCATGCAGCAACTACTGAAGCCCATACACCCTAGAGCCTGTACTCCGCAAAAGGAACCACCACAATGAGAAGGCTGAGCAAAGCGACAGAAGAGTAGCCCCCGCTCATTGCAACTAAAGAAAAACCCATGTGCAGCAACAAAGACCCAGTGCAGTCAAAAATAAATAAATAAAATGCTATAAATAATAGTGTATCAATATTGGTTCATAAATTGTAACAAATATATCACATTAATTCAAGATGTTATTATTAGGAGAAATTATGAGACTTAAGTATAATAGAATTTTCTGTATTTCTTAATTTTTCTGCAAAACCCACTATTGTTATAAAAAGTCATTGATTTTAAAAATAATTTTAAATAAAATATTCATACACACACATTTAACTAATCATTCCTTCTCCCACTCTCCCCTAAACTCACTCCAGTCAAGTTTTCCATGGTTCCACCTTTGCATGGACACAGCGCATCAAGGTCATCCGAGACCTCCATTTCCACATGTGTAATCCTCAGTGTTCATCTTACTTCACCTACAATACCATTAGACACATTAATCACAACCTCTTTGTTGACATACTTCACTTTTCTTCCAGGCATCACATTCACGTTTGTTTTTTGTTTGGGGTTTTTCTCTTCCTTGACCTCTCCTTTTCAGCTTTTGCTGATTTCTTCTTTCCTCTCTGACCTCTTAACATTGAAGGGCCCCAGAATTTAGTCCTTTTGACTTCTTCCCTTTACTATCTACTTCACTTCCTTGGTAATTTTACTTAGTCCAATGACTTCAGATTATGCTGGTGATTCTCATTTTTTTTTTAATGTTCAGAGACCTATTCTTTCCCTAAAATTTAAACTTACATAACTGATTAACATCTTGTACTAGTTAGGGCTCTCCAGAGTAACAGAACCCAAAGGAAATTTATTATAAGGAATTGGCAAATTGGCTTACATGATTATAGGCTGGCAAATTCAAATATGCAGTGTGGGCTGATAGGCAGGTATCCAGAGTCAACTGTTCAGATAAGTCTGAAGGCAGTCTACTGGAGAATTCCCCCTTGCTGGGGGAAATCAGTGCTTTCGTTTTATTCCCTTCAACTGATTGGATGAAGCCCACACATTATGAAGGGCAATCTGCTTTATCCAAAGCTTACCAATTTAAATGTTAATCTTGTCCAAAACATTCTCCCAGTAAGCACTTGTAATTAACCTTCTCACATCTCAAACATAATTTGACAAATCTCTACTTTTTTCTTTCCCCAACTCAGGTAATGAGAGCTCCATCCTTCCACTCGCATCAGCCAAAAACTATGAAGTCAGTCTTGGTTTGTCCTTTCTCTTACAACTCACACTCAGTTTTTCTTCTCTCCCCCTCCACTGACACTATCCTGGCCCATGCTGTTATCATCTTCTTCCACAAGTTTAGCAAGAGCCTCTTACTGGTCACTGGATATTTCTCTTACCCTCCTCCTCGGTCTGCGCTACTGTTTCTCAAGCTGTATTGTGCATACACATCACCTGGGGATCTTGTTAAAGACAGATGCTGGTTTAGAAGATCGGGGGTGGGGCCTGAGAGTTCCCATTTCTGACATGCTCCAAGTGATGACCGTGTTCCTGGTTCACAGACAACACTTTGAATAGCAGAAGTCAGAGTGATGCTTTTAAAACACAATTGAAATCATGTTTCTCTTCTGGCTCAAACCAATCCAACTGTTTTTCCAATTCACTCACTGTAAAAGCTGTCCTCCTTCTAGGGGCCAACCATCCTAAATGATCCAAACTCTCTGAGTTCTCTCTTTCAGCTTCATTTACTACTATTCTCCCTTTTGCTGATTCTACTTCAGGCACAGTGGCCTTCTCAGTTCAATTCAGTTCAGTTGCTCAGTCATGTCCGACTCTTTGTGACCCCATGAATCGCAGCACGCCAGGCTTCCTTGTCCATCACCAACTCCCAGAGTTCACTCAGACTCACGTTCATCGAGTCAGTGATGCCATCCAGCCATCTCATCCTCTGTCGTCCCCTTCTCCTCCTGCCCCCAATCCCTCCCAGCATCAGAGTCTTTTCCAATGAGTCAACTCTTCGCATGAGGTGGCCAAAGTACTGGAGCTTCAGCTTTAGCATCATTCCTTAAAAGAAATCCCAGGGCTGATCTCCTTCAGAATGGACTGGTTGGATCTCCTTGCAGTCCAAGGGACTCTCAAGAGTCTTCTCCAACACCACAGTTCAAAAGCATGAATTCTTTGGCGCTCAGCCTTCTTCACAGTCCAACTCTCACATCCATACATGACCACAGGAACAACCATAGCCTTGACTAGACGGACCTTTGTTGGCAAAGTAATGTCTCTGCTTTTGAAGATGCTGTCTAGGTTGGTCATAACTTTTCTTCCAAGGAGGAAGCGTCTTTTAATTTCATGGCTGCAGTCACCATCTGCAGTGAGTTTGGAGCCCAAAAACATAAAGTCTGACACTGTTTCCACTGTTTCCCCATCTATTTCCCATGAAGAGATGGGACCAGATGCCATGATCTTCATTTTCTGAATGTTGAGCTTTAAGGCAACTTTTTCAGTCTCCACTTTCACTTTCATCAAGAGGCTTTTTAGCTCCTCTTCACTTTCTGCCATAAGGGTGGTGTCATCTGCATATCTGAGGTTATTGATATTTCTCCCAGCAGTCTTGATTCCAGCTTGTGCTTCTTCCAGCCCAGCGTTTCTCATGATGTGGTTGCCTCGTGTCATAGCTATTGTAAATACTGCCTCAGTGAACACTGGGGTGTGAATATCTTTTTGAATTATGCCCAGACATATGCCTAGGAGTAGAGTTGCAAAAAATTGAGTCCTACTTTAACTACCTGCTTAGAATTAAACATAGCTTCCCTACTCCCAGCATTTCCCACCTTCCAGGCTCAGTTTTATTTTTCTCCATAGTACCTTATCACCTTTACCACACAGACTAATGTACATGCTCATTAGCTGTATTGTCTATCTCCCCATCAAAATATACTCTCCTTGAGGGCAAGGATTTTGTTTTCTATATGCTCACTATTGTATCTCTATCACTTACTAACAGTACCTTGTACATGGTGTATACTCAATAATCGTTTATTAAATACATGAATGAAAGAATAAGTGAATTCCAGAGGCCATGTTTGTTCCAGAATATGATTGTCTCTCCCCAAATCAAAAACTTAGCAAAGTTTCAGAAGAAACAGATTCAAAAGAATGTCTATAATAAAATTTTGATTTAGAAAGACAAATGCAGGTAATGCTTATTAAATACATATGACTAATGCCACCAATGTAGTATAATGCAAGACAACAAAAACAGTGTGAGCTTACTCTTATAAGATTGTATACTGTGTACAAAAAGAAAAAGGAAATTTTGTGTTAGTGGTGATGAGTCATGGGTAATAAGTACATTTACACTTTTCAACATTTTTATAAAATAAATAAATTTGTAATAAAGATTTTAATCTGTGCCATATAATTTTTGTTCTATAATGTCAAAGTTTAAACAATTATAGTTTCATTTATGATGTGCTAAAACAGAAATAAGCTGCTACATTAATGGGCCCTTTGTTTCAAACCTCAGAAGCCATCTAGTTATTTCATGCTGAAGATAAATGGATGAAAGAGGAAGATCACAGAATTTCCAGAAGCACACAGTCAGAACATCAGGCTGAGGCTCAGCTCCAGGGTTGATTAGCCCTGAATAAGAACCAGACCACCTGTTTAGTTCCCTGAATGTGTGATCTACCCACCACAAGGCACACAGACAGCACAGGTTTCACAGCCTAGGAGACCCAGAGGGTATCATAGGAGCGGCTCCACCACTGCCCCTGCCCCTCCACACCCTTCCCTCACTCTGCCAACACTGCAAGCAAGAGAGATTCTAGGCAGCACCCCCTTCTTAGGTCACACATGGGAGGTGGGAGAGCCATTTTGGACTCTAATACACCTAAGGGACTCCAAAATATAAGAAAAGCATTTAAAATGTATTGAGTAACTACAGTTATGATGAAGGTCTACTCTGTGTGCTAAATCTGACAGACTCAGCCTTCAGACACTCAAACTCTTAGGTCTCTGGGTTCAAAGCACTGATATGCAAGAAAATGTTTAATGACTAGCTTTTTGGACAGGAGGCACATGATTCCTGGGCTGTGCTGTGCTTAGTCATGTCTGACTCTTTGTGACCCCATGGACTATAGCCCACCAGGCTCCTCTGTCCATAGGGATTTTCCGGGCACGAATACTGGAGTGGGTTGCCGTGCCCACCTCCAGGGGATCTTCCCAATCCACGGATTGAACCCGGGTCTCCTGCATTGCAGGTGGATTCTCTACCATCTAAGCCACCAGGAAAGCACACATGATTCCTAGTATGTGCCAATTTCCATGCAGTAAATACTTCAAACATGGCGGACATCTAGCTATCAACATGTCATCATTGAATCCAGGATTTGGGGAAGAGATTGTGCATGACTTCATTCCAAAGTGTTTCCACAACACAGAGATAATAAATACAAATCTGCTCAAGAGTAGAGCTAATAGGAAAATGCAGTAAAACATGTTTGGAATCCTTATCATCTTTGTTTCAATATATTTAATTGAAAGTTTGTATAATTTCATTTTTAGTAATGGATGTTTAACAACTGGCTCAGGATTTATGAAAGTTTAAGAATTGGCTCTTGTGAGCTGAACTGCTGACTCCAATACACCATGGGCTCAAAGTAGATGATGTCCTTTTTTCTACAATAGCTGGTATCTTTACAGTGCGTGCATGGATGTATGCTGTCTTTTTAGTCATGTCCAACTCTTGCAACCCCGTGAACTGTAGCCTGCTAATCCTGAAAGATGATGCTGTGACAGTGCTAAACTCAATATGCCAGCAAATTTGGAAAACTCAGCAGTGGCCACAGGACTGGAAAAGGTCAGTTTTCATCCCAATCCCAAAGAAAGGCAATGCCAAAGAATGCTCAAACTATCACACAATTGTACTCATCTCATGCACTAGTAAAGTAATGCTTAAAATTTCCCAAGCCAGGCTTCAGCAATATGTGAACCGTGAGCTTCCAGATGTTCAAGCTGGTTTTAGAAAAGGCAGAGGAACCAGAGATCAAATTGCCACCATCCGTTGGATCATCAAAAAAGCAAGAGAGTTCCAGAAAACATCTGTTTCCTCTTTATTGACTATGCCAAAGCCTTTGACTGTGTGGATCACAATAAATTGTGGAAAATTCTGAAAGAGATGTGAATAACAGAGACTTGACAGTTCTCAAGAGACTTGACCTGTCTCTTGAGAAACTTGTATGCAGGTCAGGAAGCAACCGTTAGAACTGGACATGGAACAACAGACTGGTTCCAAATAGGAAAAGGAGTACATCAAGGCTGTATATTGTCACCCTGCTTATTTAACTTATATGCAGAGTACATCATGAGAAACACTGGGCTGGAAGAAGCACAAGCTGGAATCAAGATTGCCGGGAGAAATATCAATAACCTCAGATGTGCAGATGACACCACCCTTATGGCAGAAAGTGAAGAGGAACTCAAAAGCCTCTTGATGAAAGTGAAAGAGAAGAGTGAAAAAGTTGTCTTAAAACTCAGCATTCAGAAAACGAAGATCATGGCATCTGGTCCCATCATTTCATGGGAAATAGATGGGGAAACAGTGGAAACAGTGGCTGACTTTATTCTTTTGGGCTCCAAACTCACTGCAGATGGTGATTTCAGCCATGAAATTAAAAGACGCTTACTCCTTGGAAAGAAAGTTATGACCAACCTAGACAGCATATTAAAAAGCAGAGACATTACTTTGTTAACTAAGGTCCTCTAGTCAAAGCTATGGTTTTTCCAGTAGTCATGTATGGATGTGAGAGTTGGACTATAAAGAAAGCTGAGTGCCAAAGAATTGATGCTTTTGAACTGTGGTATTGGAGAAGACTCTTGAGAGTCCCTTGGACTGCAGGGAGATCCAACCCATCCATCCTAAAGGAGATCAGTCCTGGGTGTTCATTGGAAGGACTGATGTTGAAGCTGAAACTCCAATACTTTGTCCACCTGATGTGAAGAGCCAACTCATTTGAAAGGACCCTGATGCTGGGAAAGATTGAGGGCAGGGGGAGAAGGGGATGACAGAGGATGAGATGGTTGGATGGCATCACAGACACAATGGACATGGGTTTGTGTGAACTCTGGGAGTTGGTGATGGACAGGGAGGCCTGGCGTGCTGTGGTTCATGGGGTTGCAAAAAGTTGGACACAACTGAGTAACTGAACAACACCAACAAATAAGTAACATGTAATATGGTTGATGATGATAAGTGCTATGGAGAAAAACATAAAAATATTGAAAGTTATGGGGAATCCATAGATAGATTGAGGGGTGGGGCTGTCACAGAAGAACTAATTGGTAATTTGATACTTGAACAAAGCCCAGAAGGAGGTGATGAGACTAATATGAAAAGCCAAATGTATAGGATGAGGTCCTCCTCCTCTTTCACAGCACAGTATAAGACAGGATTTTTTTGGCTGATGTTTCAGACATGGATTGTTGGATTCCAGTATGTCTGTTTCTCCAAACAGCGGCCACCCCCAGAGCAGTTGCAGTCTCTGCACATTAGTCCCTCCTTTTTCTTCCTCCTACTTTCCCATTCAAACTCTGGCTCCTCTCACTCCTCTCTGACTCATCCTGCTCTTTTATTCTTGGTCATAATTCTGTGTTCTGACTCATTCAGTTCTAATAACTGAAAATTTACTTCCTTTGTAATCAGCACTATGCTAAGTAAAAGGAAAGATTACAAAATAGCCCAAGATCCTTGAGGGCCTTCTGTCTAAATACAGACAAAAAAGACATAAACAAACCCCTTCTTTTGACAAACACTGTGCCAAAGTGTCACTACCTATAAAACAATCCCTATTTTTCAAACAAAGAAAATGTATAACATCAAGTAAAAGGAAACATAATATGTTATACATCAAATTGGGAAGAGGTTTATTCATTATCAATACCTGTACCATTTTATTATTCCCCAAATCCTAAAAATGACATTTTTCTAGCAGACAGGTAGTAACAGGATATGTATTATTCATGCACTCAAAGCACCTGCAACATTTGTATTTCAGCAAAATACCCACCTCTGTTCTAGCTCATGCAGTAACAATTATGCACTGGCTAAAAATGGAACAACTGGGTTTTTGTTGTTGATCATAAAGGTAAAGTTTATTGATTTAAAAAGAACTTGTCCAAATTGGATATTTATTTATTTGTGTTTCTGATTTAAAAGGGGGCAGTGTTTTGCAAGCAGGGATATATGAGTCAGAGAAAACTTTTCCAGCATCCTGGCTTGGTTGAAAAGAAAGAAGAAAAGGGGATTAGCAATTGAACACCTGCTTGATGCCAGGGACTGTGGCAGATACTTTCCAATATATTATTCTATTAACTTATGCCATTTCATGATACACACACATATATACACAAATACAGGAGGAAGGTACTATTACTATCCTGAGTTTAAGTAAAAGGAAATCGAGTTTCTGAGAGAATTTAAATAAGTTTTCAATGAGCATAGCTTATGAGTAGCAGACATACGATGCCAGGTGTATCTGAGAAGCATGGTTTCTCTACTCTTTATGTTTCTCTCAGATGAGAACATCATGTTGATGAAACCATAAGGTTGATCCTTACCTTGTGTTGGCTTAACTCTGAGTCAAAGCCTACTCTCTTCCACTGTCCAAATTCAGGCCAGAGCCTTATGTATCCAAAGTGTGGCTCAGAAGGACACCAAATAAAACTGTGAAAGCTAGATGAGAAGAAACCCATCCTGACCCCTGAATAAAAAAGGGTGAACCTATACATTGATGATGCGTCATCAGTGCCATTTTTGTTGTGCCCAAAGGCTAGCAGGACTTGACCTTTGTCTTTCTATAAATCTAAGTTACTTCTGTCCTTTAAATGATAGGGTATCATCCTTCATAATGTCAAAGAAGGCAATTATAAAGATCCCAGCAGTCTAGATCAGGAAAGGAACTAGCCAGATGCATTTCGATTAATCATAGCCTTCTTAGTAGAACTGGTTATCAGTCACTCAGTTACATCCAACTCTTTGCGACCGCATGGACTGCAGCACTCCAGGCTTCCCTGTCCTTCATCATCTCCCAGAGTTTGCTCAAATTCATGTCCATTGAGTTGGTGATGCCATCCAACCATCTTGTCCTCTGCCATCCCCCTCTCCTCCTGCCTTCAATCTTTCCCAGCATCAGGGACTTTTTTGATGAGTCAGCTCTTTGCATCCAGTAGCCAAAGTACTGGAGCTACAGCATCAGCCCTTCCAAAGAATATTTAGGGTTGATTTCCTTTAGGATTGACTGGTTTGATCTCCTTGCAGTCCAAGAGACTCTCAAGAGTCTTCTCCAGCACCATAGTTTTCTTTAGTGCTCAGCCTTCTTTATGGTCCAACTCTCACATCCATTCATGACTACTGGAAAAACCATAGCTTTGACTATACAGACCTTTGTTGGCAAAGTGATGTCTCTGCTTTTTAATGTGCTGTCCAGGTTGGTCACAGCTTTTCTTCCAAAGAGCAAGCATCTTTTAATTTCATGGCTGCAGTCACCATCTGAAGTGATTTTGGAGCCCAAGAAAATAAAGGCTGTCACTGTTTCCATTTATTTCCCATTTATTTGTCATGAAGCAATTGGACCAGATACCATGATCTTGGTTTTTGAATGTTGAATTTTAAGCCAGTTTTCTCACTCTTCTCTTTCACTTTCAACAAGAAGCTCTTCAGTTTCTCTTCACTTTCTGCCATAAGGGTGGTTCATCTGTATATCTGAGGTTATTGATATTTCTCCCAGCAATCTTGATTCCAGCTTGTGCTTCATTCCAGCCTGACATTTCTCATGATGTACTCTGTATATAAGTTAAATAAGCAGGGTGACAATATACAGCCTTGATGTACTCCTTTCCCAATTTTGAACCAGTCAGTTATTCCATGTAAGGTTCTAACTGTTGCTTATTGGCCTGCATACAGGTTTCTCAGGAGGCAGGTTAAGGTGATCTGGTATTAATATCTCTTCAAGAATTTTTTGCACTTTGATGTGATCCATACTGTCACAGGCTTTAGCATAGTCAATGAAGTAGATGTTTTCTTGGAATTCTCTTACTTTCTCTATGATCCAACAGATGTTGGCAATTTAATCTCTGGTTCCTCTGCCTTTCTAAATCTAGTGTGTACATATGGAAGTTTTTGATTCACATACTGTTGAGGCCTAGCTTGAAGGAATTTGAGCATTACCTTGCTAGCATGGGAAATGAGTACAATTGTGTGGTAGTTTGAACATTCTTTGGCATTGCCTTTCTTTGGGATCGGAATGAAGACTGACCTTTTCTCATCCTGTGGCCACTGCTGAGTTTTCCAAATTTGCTGGCATATTGAGTGCAGCACTAAAGCATCATCTTTTAGAGTTTGAAGTAGCTCACCTGGAGTTCTGTCACTCCCACTAGCTTCGTTTGCAGTGATGCTTCCTAAGGCCCACTTGACTTTGCAGTTCAGGATGTCTGGCTCTAGGTGAGTGATCACACCAGTGTGGTTATCTCGGTCATGAAGATCTTTTTTGTATAGTTCTTCTGTGTGTTCTTGCCACCTCTTCTTAATATCTTCTGCTTCTGTTAGGTTAATACTATTTCTGTCCTTTATTGTGCCCATCTTTGCATGAAATGTTCCTTTGGTATCTCTAATTTTCTTGAGGAGATTTCTAGTCTTTCCCGTTCTATTTTTTTCTCTGTTTCTTTGCATTGTTCACTTAAGTTTTTCTTATCTCTCCTTGCTATTCTTTGTGACTCTGCATTCAGATGGGTATGTCTTTCCTTTTCTCTTTTGCCTTTCACTTCTCTTCTTAGAATAACCAGCCAAAAATTGCTGACCTTACATGACTGCTAATCCACTACTGCCCTTTTACTAGGGATCTCAGTTGTGAGTTCTGAATTCCAGTCTCCATTACTACTGCTTCAGTGTAGAGAATGATGCTGAGTGTGTATGTTTATGCTGATAACTGGATACACATATGGCAATGATTAGAGTAGTTAATTAATAACATAAACTGAAGGGGTTCTAGGGCTCCTCCAGGAGAGATTAAATGAATCTAAATCCCAACAAAAAATAAATTAGTTGTCTTCAATCCTTGCTGCAGCTTATGTCGTCACTAAATTTGATCAACATATAAAACTTATTTTTTACAACTGAGTGAACACATGGTCAGCAATATCTGTGAAACAGATCATGAGCTAGGTGGATTTTGACATAGTTTGTGGAATGAGGTACAACTTGATGCCAAATATTAGATAAGAGGTATAGCAAGAGGGCAGCCTGTGGTAAGGAGATATAGGAACTTTAGAAAATTCTGAAAGAGATGGGAATACCAGACTACCTGACCTGCCTCTTGAGGAATCTGTATGCAGGTCAGGAAGCAACCATTAGAACTGGACATGGAACAATAGACTGGTTTCAAATAGGAAAAGGAGTACATCAAGGCTGTTTATTGTCACCCTGCTTATTTAACTTATATGCAGAGTACATCATGAGAAACGCTGGACTGGAAGAAACACAAGCTGGTATCAAGATGGCTGGAAGAAATATCAGTAACCTCAGATATGCAGATGACACCATCCTTATGGCAGAAAGTGAAGAGGAGCTAAAAAGCCTCTTGATGAAAGTGAAAGAGAAGAGTGAAAAAGTTGGCCTAAAGCTCAACATTCAGAAAACGGAGGTCATGGCATCTGGTCCCAGCATTTCATGGGAAATAGATGGGGAAACAGAGGAAACAGAGTCAGACTATTTTTTTGAGCTCCAAAATCACTGCAGATAGTGATTGCAGCCATGAAATTAAAAGACGCTTACTCCTTGGAAGAAAAGTTATGACCAACCTAGACAGCATATTCAAAAGCAGAGACATTACTTTGCCAACAAAGGTCCATTTAGTTAAGATTATGGTTGTTTCTGTGGTCATGTATGGATGTGAGAGTTGGACTGTGAAGAAGGCTGAGTGCCGAAGAATTGATGCTTTTGAACTGTGGTGTTGGAGAAGACTCTTGAGAGTCCCTTGGACTGAAGGAGATCCAACCAGTCCATTCTGAAGGAGATTAGCCCTGGGATTTCTTTGGAAGAAATGATGCTAAAGCTGAAACTCCAGTACTTTGGCCACCTCATGAGAAGAGTTGACTCACTGGAAAAGATTCTGATGCTGGGAGAGATTGGGGGCAGGAGGATGAGATGGCTGGATGGCATCACTGACTCGATGGATGTGAGACTGAGGGAACTCCGGGAGATGGTGATGGACAGGGAGGCCTGGCATGCTGCAATTCATGGGGTCGCAAAGAGTTGGACACGACTGAGTGACTGAACTGAACTGAACTGAAGACATTGTGATCACACAGTGCTAACACCCAGTCAAAGGTTCTTTAAAAATGCTCTTACAGCTTATGGGTGAATCCAGAAACCACCTCTAAGGAATTAGTTTTATTTATTTATCCATCCATTGATTTAATTAGATTTTTCTAAGTGTGTACTGTGTATGTGAACAGTTTTAGGAAACTGCTTCAAAAGAGACTAGTCCCAGGTAGAAACAATACATGTATTAATGGCCGTGAAGCTCGACCATGGCCTTGAGTCAGGTGTGAAGAGCAGTATAATGCACTGCACTCTTCCAGTTCAGTGTGTGTTTACAGGACTCACTGGGGACCTTCAGTGTCTCGTAACTTTTAATTGCCAATGAGCCTCTGGCAGGTGTGGCTTACCCTAATGGACTGAAAATATATAAGATGCTTTCAGTTACCTCCAGAAAAGTGCCCCAGTCAATGGCAAATCTTTTTTATTGGCTTTTACTAGGTCCTTCTCTGTGTCCTCAAAGCAGGGGAGGCTATTGGAAAGAGCTCAGTGTGGGTTTTAGGGAGTACTGACACATGCTTTTGAAAATGAATAGAGGGGGTGACTTCTTTTGATACCATTGAAAATCGCTTGCTGGAATCAAGCTGATATGGATCAGCCACAAGGACTGTGTTACTGATGGATGACACAAATGAATTTTCAGCAGCATCTAAGTCTATTGATTCTATCCCCTTTGTATTTTGAAAGTGTTGTATTGCCAGTAGCCTGAAGCTTTACCGCAGGGCAGGATATGTCGTAGAACTAACTACCTCAGAAAATGAATACTTATCTGCTCACTTTACTGCTGCAGGTATATTAGTTTTCTAGGTCTGCCACAAGAAAATACCTAAAACTGGATGGCTTAAACCACAGAAATTTATCATGGCATTTCCGGAGTCTAGAAGGAGATCACAGTATCAATAGAACTGTTTCCTTCTGAGGGTTATGGAACTGTTTTATGCCTCTCAACTTGTTCCAGTGGTTCTGTGGCAATGTTTGGTATACCTTGGTTTAGAGTGGCGCCACTCTGATCTCTGCCTTCATCTTCACATAGTATTCTCCTGGTATGCATATCTAGAAGCTCCACCCTACTCCACCATGACCTCATTTAATTAATTACATATGCAACAATGCTATTTCCAAATAAGGTCATGTTGTGAGGTGCTAGGGGTTACAACATCAACATATAAACTTTAGGGAAATATAATTCAACCTTTAGAGATTCCCTGATGGCAATGATGGTGTGTTCACTCACCTAGAGCCAGACATCCTAGAATCTGAAGTCAAATGGGCCTTAGGAAGCATTACTATGAACAAAGCTAATGGAGGTGATGGAATTCCAGCTAAGCTATTTCAAATCCTAAAAGATGATGCTGTTAAAGTGCTGCACTTACCATGGCAGCAAATTTGGAAATCTCAGCAGTGGTCACAGGACTAGAAAAGGTCAGTTGTCATCCCAATCACAAAGAAAGGCAATGCCAAAGAATGTTCAAACTATCACACAATTGTACTCATTTCACATGCTTCCAAGGTAATGCTCAAAATGCTACAAAGCTTCAACAGCATGTGAAATGAGAACTTCTAGATGTACAAGCTGTGTTTAGAAAAGGCGGAGGAACCAGAGATCAAATCGCCAACATCTGTTGGATCATAGAGAAAGCAAGGGAATTCCTGGAAAACATCTACTTCTGCTTCACTGACTATGCTAAAGCCTTTGACTGTGTGGATCACAACAAATTGTGGAACATTCTTAAAGAGATGGGAATACCAGACCACCTTATCTGTCTCCTGAAACCTGTATGTGGGTCAAGAAGCAACAGTTAGAACCACACATAGAACTAGTGGTTGAAAATTAAGAAAGGAGTAAGTCAAGGCTGTATATTGTCACAATGTTTATTTAACTTCTATGCAGAGTGTGTGTGAAAGTCACTCAGTTGTGTCCGACTGTTTTCAACCCCATGGACTGTAGCCTGCCAGGCTATAGGAGTTCTCCATCTCCATGTCCATGGAATTCTCCAAGTCAGAACACTAGAGTGGGTAGCTGTTCCCTTCTCTAGGGGATCTTCCCAACCCAGGAACTGATAACAGGTCTCCTACATTTCAGGCAGATTCTTTGTTGTCTGAGCCACCAGGGAAGCCCAAGAATACTGGAGTGGGTAGCCTATCCCTTCTCCAGCAGATCTTCCCACCCCAGGAATCAAACCGGGGTCTACCGACTCAGTGGACATGAATCAGAACAAACTCCAGGAGGTAGTGAGGGACAAGGAAACCCGGCATGCTGAAGTTCATGGGATTGCGGAGTTGGACATGATTTATTGACTGAACAACAATGATAGACCAGGCGGTAAAGAATCTGCCAGCAATGCAAGAGATGCAAGAAATGTGAGTTCAATCTCTGTGTCCAGCAGATCTCCTGGAGAAGGAAATGGCAGCCAACTACAGTATTCTTGCCCAGAAAATCCCATGGACAGAGGAGCCTGGCAGACTCCAGTCCATAGAGTCGTAAAGAGTTGGACATGACTGAGTGACCATGTATACTATACTATACACTTGATTCAGCCTTTAATGATAGGGAAGGAATAGGCAGAACCTTTAACCTGTTTCTAAGATCATGGAATCTGGTCACATCACTTATGGGAAATATGTGGGGAAACAATGGAAATCTTGACAGACTTTATTTTCTGGGCTCCAAAGTCACTGCAGATGGTGACTCCAGCCATGAAATTAAAAGACACTTGCTCCTTGGAAGAAAAGCTATGACAAACCTAGACAGCATATTAAAAAGCAGAGACATTACTTTGCCTACAAAGTTCTGTATAGTCAAAGCTATGGTTTTTCCAGTAGTCATATATGGCTGTGAGATTTGGACCATAAAGAAGGCTGAGTGCCAAAGAATTGATGCTCTTGAACAGTGGTGTTGGAGAAGATTCCTGAGAGTCCCTTGGTCTACAAGATCAAACCAGGCAATCCTAAGGAAATCAACCCTGAATATTCATTGGAAGAACTGATGCTGAAGCTGAAGTTCCAATACTGTGGCCACCTGATGCAAAGAGCTGACTTATTAGAAAAGACCCTGATTCTGGGAAAGATTGAAGGCAGGAGAAGGGGAGAACAGAGGATGAGATGTTGGATGGTATCACTGACTCAATGGACATGAGTTTGAGCAAACTCTGGAAGATGGAGAAGGATGGGGAAACCTAGCATGCTGCAGTCCATGGTGTTACAAATAGACATGACTGGGTGACTGAACAACAATATCTTGCTTCATGGAATGGATATAATCCAATATAAACCATAGAGTAATCTCAGAGGCCACAATGATGACGACTCCACAGACAAGGCTCACAAAATTTGCAAACCTGACTCAAAAGTGTAAAAGGTACAAATCAAGTTATTTACCTTTCCCAACTTGGCAACACTGTCTTGTGGCCATTTTACACAGTCTGGGAGATCTGCTTATTCAGGTTTACTTGTAGAACATGCTCTCGTTCAGTTGGGTCTCACTGTTTGCAACCCTATCAACTGCAGCCCTCCAGGCTCCTCTGTCCATGGGATTTTCCAGGCAAGAATACTGGTTAGATTGCCATTTCCTTTTCCGGATGATCTTCTCAACCCAGGAATCGAACCCCCTTCTCCTAAGTCTTCTGCATTGCAGGTGGATTCTTTACCGTTGAGCCACTGGAGAAGCCTCACTTGTGGAACACTTAACTAAATAGTAGATCTTTAAAGGTAGAGAAATTTGCTCTTGCAAAATAATATTTACATTATATTCTATTTTTCATATTGTTTGCTTTAGAATTGCACAGACATGTAGATAGAAAATACTTGTATATAATGAAACAAAACTATAGAAAATATCTGTAAATCATTTCTCATAGAAAAAATTTATTAAAATAATAATTGTTAAACTCTAGAAAATCCAAAGACACTAAAATTAAACTGTGAAATTGTATCTTATATCCCGTGGCAGTCCTCTTAGCAGTTTGGCTGAAATTGTTACTAGTCTCAAGCTATGCTAACATTTCTACCTGTGCATGCAAGATAAATATTCTACTTTTTCATACTTTATTTCATTTTTGAACTTAGCAGCTGCTTCCCCTAAATCTTTGCCAGGTAAGACTAGAAGAGTTTTTATAATAGTCCAGGTGGAAGAGATAATAAGACCCAATTTAAGAGTTGAAATCCTTGCTTATCATTGGAGCTCAGCCTAAAATCTGCTAGGCCATGTGGTTGTCAAGCAACCAGCTAATATCCTATAATGATCTACAAATTGATGCCTGTGCTGAATGAATGTTCTAGTCCAAACCCAAAGCTTTACACAGTTAATTGAAAGCTAATGTCCTCATTAGTGGCTGTTAGAGAGGCTCAACAAGTGCCGTTTGCATGTGCTAAGCGTTGAATATTTATTAGACATGTTGTTTAATATCAAGTAGGAGGAACTGGACAGTCCATCTGTTGGTAACTATAAGAATAAAATGATTGTTTGGAACTGCTCAAACGATAAATATGTTCAGGAGAGCTGATGCCCACCCTACTGTTCACCACAACTGGTTAATCTACAGCACATCTTCCTGGTTCCTGACTCTTATTCTCTCTTAGCAGGGTCTCAGTATTACCAAGTCCAGACTACTTCCAACCCAGTGGGTAGTGCTCAGATCTCTTATTATAGTCCCTGTCAGTCATCTACAGTACCTCATAAATTAGGTGGAAAAAAAGAAATCTCTGTAGTTGATGTCTATAAGACCCTTTTGGTTGATATTAAATAAGGATAAATTTAAAATACATTGATGTTTAAAAAAATTATATTTTTCTTAATTGCTCCTCACACAGCTAACCCGCTTTTTTAGGATTCATCCTGACATGTTCTTCCTTTGACTGGTTGGTTGTCTTTTTTTTGAAATTTATTTTTAAGAGACAGCTGCTTTAAGAAAAGTCCTCTAAAAAATGTTAAGTGATTGGTACTTGCTAAATTATTCAGTTGATGTACTGATCAACTCTTATGAATTTAGGATTATGTTAGATTCTGTAAAGGATAAAAGAGAAATAGTCCATGCAATTCTTTTCCCTCACTGACATGAAACCAACCTTCTTTTTAAGTGTCACAAACCACTTTAAAAAAAAATTAAAGAAGGACTCACAATAATTTCCCTTTGTTACCCAATTTCTTCCACGGTGTTCCCGCAGAAACCACTTTTATTGCCAGCCCCATAACATGTGCCGTGTGCTTTGCTGTTCAGTGCTGTTGGACTCTTTGAGACCTCATGGACTGCAGCCCACCAGGCTCCTCTCTCCATGGGAATTCTCCAGGCAGGAATACTAGACTGGGTTGCCATGCCCTCCTCCAGAGGATCTTCCAATCCAGGGACCGAATCCAGGTCTCAGACATTGCAGGTAGATTCTTTACTCTCTGAGCTCCCCATAATAACCTAACTTAATTCTGTCTGCTCTGATATAGTTTCTTTAGGCCAAGGGCAATGTCTTCCTCTTTGTACCAGTGGATCTAGCAATTGTGAACATATGCACAGAACATAGCAGGTGCTCAATGGGTACTTGATGAATGAATGAATAATTGAATAATTATTTTATACTCTCTCTTCTGGTACCTGGGTCTACTAACACATCTTTGATGCTTCCGGATATGCTTAAGGACATTTCTATGGCCTCTAAAGGGAAAATTCTATGTGAAATTAAAGCCCTAGGTTGGTGTCAAAATTGTGCCTTATGAGTAACCTCAATCAATCAACTTAGATATAAAGCCAGTCCATTAACAAAGACAAATATCTTTTTGGTAGCTTTGTTTATTAGAACTATCCAACTATCCTTCTGAGATGATTTAAATATTCTGTATCCAAGCAGTAAAATCTAATACCCACTAGCCATACGTGGCTGATATGACTGGGGAACTACATGTTTTATTTTACTTTATGGCAATTAAATTAAATAGCCACATTTATTAGACAATTCTATATGGTTCAGAATATTAATGGACTTCAGTGTTTTGCTATTAAATGCATGCTGATGTGCTGCCATAGGTGGTAACACAATTTAGCTTCCTGACTTTAAAGGTCCATATTTCTAGTATACTTCTTTGTCTAATGAAGTCTAGATTTATTATAGGAAACTTCCACTTGGTAGCCATAATGTAGCACAACATTTACCAATTTTCTTAACTGTCTGATGTCACTGAATAGCACCCTGATTTAATAGCAGCTTCCCTGAGTCAGGAAGATCCCCTGGAGAAGAGAATGGCAACCCACTCCAGTAATCTTGCCTGGAGAATTCCATGGACAGAGGAGCCTGGTAGCATATAGTCCATGGGGTCGCAAAGAGTCAGACATGACTAAGACTTTCAGGAAACAAAGAAAAAAGGAAAAAAAATTCTACCATTTCTCAAAACAGCTTTTTTTTTTAAATTTAGGAATATTATAGTACAAAAATATGTTTTTCTTACAATTTTAAAGTAGAAAATTATTTAGACTTCTGATGTAGAAAACATAACGATAATTCCACTTGTGACTAGTTGTTTCTAAAAATATGTTACAATATATACCACATTCTTGAATAAAGATTTGATTTCTCTTTGAAAAACATTTTTAAACCCATTTATGCCTCAAATATTAGTGCTTTTTAAACTTTAAGCTAATTAAAATTTCATTAAATGTGCTAGCTTTTTAACACTAAATTTTGGGAAGCATTGGTGTTATTTTCTGCCTTTCTCTCTGTAATTTTTAACCTCAAATTTCTCTCTGTTTTTACACCTGGCTCCTTCACTGAGTCCTTAAAATCCCTTCACCTCAGAGAGATACTTTTGCCATTGATTCATTAACTAATTAGAACCTTGTTCTTTGTCTTTAAACTGATAATTCTTTCACTCTTAAAAATAACAAAATTCACTTGATTTTAAATTCACATAGCTTCCAATTAATTTTCTACTTATCTCAGTAGCCCTCAATTTTTAAAAATAGGCATTCCTTAAAAAGTCCTTTCATAGAAAGTATTGTAGGGTAAAAATATAAACTTTGAAAATTCAGAAAGAAAAAAATTATTTCACTAAAATGATAATTTACTGAGACAAACCAAAAAATTATTTTTAGGTACACAAGAGCTGAGGGGCAAGTGTCTCTGTGGCTATTTTAAGATATTCCCTATGCTAAATCCAAGTCCTAGATGTTACACCAGGCACAGAAGCTGTGCTCTCCTAGATAAAGGTAATGATAACATTTGTAATAAAATAATAATGTACCCCTATGTGTCAGGCTGTCTCTCTTTCTCACTCTCTCTCTCTCTCACACACACACCCCACGCCCCACCATGGGACATCATTACTGTCATTTCTCGAAGAACAGAAAACAGAATCCAGCAGCCCCAGCCAGTAACCCTTAGTGGTAGAAGTAACCTCCACAGCTTTAACTGACTCTCCCAATCTCTCCTTGAAATAACTGCCTAGAATTCAGAAGACTTCAAACTTCCAGACTTCCAGCTAGCCAGATAAATAATATTTATTCAGTTTCCTCACATTTATTGGTACTATTCTTGGTGTAGAAGGAAATCTATGAACTGTAGATCCTTTTTTTTTTTTCCCACATTTATGCATATTATCCTGAAAGTTATTTTTTTAAAACAGTTCTGTGGAGATATAATTCATATACCAAAAAATTCAATGTTTAAACACTTAAAGTACAAAATTCTTGTGGTTTTATTATATTCACAGAACTATGCAACCCTCACCACACACAATTTAATCCCAGAACATTTTCATTAGCCCCAAAGAAACTTCTTACCGGTTAGCAATCACCCATTTACCCCCAACTCCAGTTCTTGGCAACCACTAATTTATTTTCTTTTTCTACGAATTTGCCTCCTTGGGAAATTTCATATAAATGGATTCATATAATATGCAGTCTTTTGTGACTGGCTTCTTTCACTTAGCATAATATTTTCAAGGTTTATTCATATTGTGGCATGTAACAAGCAATGGCACCCCACTCCAGTACCCTTGCCTGGCAAATCCCATGGACGGAGGAGCCCGGTGTGCTGCAGTCCATGGGGTCGCTAGGAGTCGGACACGACTGAGCAACTTCACTTTCACTTCTCACTTTCATGCACTGGAGAAGGAAATGGCAACCCACTCCAGTGTTCTTGCCTGGAGAATCCCAGGAACGGGGGAGCCTGGTGGGCTGCCATCTATGGAATTGCACAGAATTCGACACGACTGAAGCAACTTAGCAGCATGTAACAAAGATTCATTCCTTTCTGACTGTCAGTATTCCATTACATAAACATACTCCATTTTATTTATCCAATAATCAGTAGATGGATATTTGGGTTGTTTCCACTTTGGGGCTATTATATATAAGCCACTATGAACATTCATGCATAAGAATTTTGTGTGAGCATATATTTTCATTTCTCTGGGTTTAGACTTAGGTGTAGAATTGTTAAGTTATATGGTAAATCTGGTGTAGAACTGCTGAGTCATATGGTAAATCTATCTTTAACATTTTAAGGAACTGCCAAAGCTGTTTCCCAAATGCGCTGTTTTACACTCACACCAGCAACGTGTGACGGTTCCAGTTTCTCCATATCCAGCAGGATTCATCCTTACATCTTATCACATGAAACAGTTTAATAAAGGGGAATTTCACACAAATATAAAATTCAAGGATGCTTTTCCAAAGATTAATCTGTAGTACTATTGAATTATCCAGAATGAAAAAGGAAGAATTCAATAGAACTAATATTGGTCAGTTTGAGTCCTGGCTTGAAAAATACCTCATTTAATAAAATAACTATTTTAGAGGTTCTGTCTCGTGTAGAATCTAATCAATTAGAAGTACCTGTTCAGTTGAATTTCTTGCTTCGATCATTGCATATGATTTCTTTTTGCTTAGTTAAGGACTTTAGCTCTGGGTCCCAGACAAAGTTTGATCATGCCAACCAAACCATATATAAAGTGCCTTACAGAGGACTGAGATAGAAAATACTCAGAATGTATATAACTGTTATTATCTTCATAGTTACTGATATTTTAAATATATCTACCAAAACAAGTACTCATTAACCATGCTGAAAGTTTAAATTTTGTTATGACCCAACCTAAAGTTTGCCTTTCTATCTACATTTTCTAAATGGTAGAAATTTCAAAAGATATTTTTCATGTCTCCCTACAAAAACAAATGAAAATCATCTCCAGGCAAAATGGCTTTTATACATTCCAAGCTCATATAACATCTAAAACTTTGACTTGAAAAATGTTTAATTTGGATGATATAGCATATTCCATATTCTAGCAAAGTACCAGACACATATTGGGAACTTAGGAAGTACTTAGTGAGGGAAGAAAAAAGGGAGGAGAAAAGGGGAAAAAAAAGAAAAAGGAAATAAGGAAGAAAGAAGAGGTGGAAAGAAGTTAAGTAAGAAATTTAAGGATGCCCCTGTGATATACATAAGTGGGTCTTCACTAGAATATAACCATATCCAGAGATCAAGGGTCTGCACAAATTATGAGCCTCCATAACATACTGTATAATACCACAGTATGTGAAACTTCATTAGTACTTGCCTATATATGAAAAGAGATGATTACAACTGAGTTTAAGTACCCTTTTATACCTGTCTGTTGTGACTAGATAAAAACCTGGGGTCGTCTAGAGGAATGGTGATGTATTATCATGAGGCCCATCAGTCAAGTTTAGAGGAGAAGATAGCTTTGTAGGAGGGCACCAGAGGTAAACAAATCAGTTTAAGAAGGCATTAATGCTGAATAGGTTAAAAGAGAGAAAGGTATAAAACGTATAACTCCAGTAAGCTCTAGAAAAGTATGACTTTGCAAACTAATTTGGAATTCTCTGATACATATTTCAGAGGTTCCCACAGTCATCACCTTCAGTCATAGGAAACTTCTCGCCACTAAGTTTATCCTGCGTGAAGGGAGAAAAACACACAAAGTAGGGGCACAATGACTCAGGAGGCAAGCACATAAGAGTAGAAATCAGTTCCTCCAAATACCAGAACTACAGAAACAGATCAATGAGTATGACAGAATAAGCCTCTCCCCACCAAAGACCAAACGTCCACATCCTTTAAACCAGTCTTCTGTCAACCGTCCTTCATCTAGAGTGCAAACTGGAAATAATTCAATCAATTCATTTGTGTGAAATACAATATTTACTCCTCTAAGTATATTGGGGTTTTATTTAGGCATCAGTTCCTTCTGGTCAAATAAATGATGCTGTGTTAGTACTCACCCAAGTGTCAGTGAGGGTCAAATGAGGGGATGCAATTTGAATAGTCAGGGAAAATGGTGTGGAGAAGGAAGCAGAGAGGATCTCAGTAGCTCCTCAGAGCATACACCATAGTTAACACCTTCCCTACCTTTCGCAGAGTAATTGCCACATATCTTATGGGGGGAGGGGGAAGAATGATATATACCTAGTAGATATTGAAGCTATCAATTATTGTGCTCTGGAGATGTGGTCTGATTTCAAAGGGTCAAGAAAACGTGAGAAAGTATAGAATACAGGCAATTAGACTGGGGAAGAATTCATGGTGTCAACTTCATTTTCTGGAATCAAGGTCAAAAGACATGGATTTGAGCTCAACGATGACAAAAGTTTGTGTAATTTACTNAAATGATGCTGTGTTAGTACTCACCCAAGTGTCAGTGAGGGTCAAATGAGGGGATGCAATTTGAATAGTCAGGGAAAAGGGTGTGGAGAAGGAAGCAGAGAGGATCTCAGTAGCTCCTCAGAGCATACACCATAGTTAACACCTTCCCTACCTTTCGCAGAGTAATTGCCACATATCTTATGGGGGGAGGGGGAAGAATGATATATACCTAGTAGATATCGAAGCTATCAATTATTGTGCTCTGGAGATGTGGTCTGATTTCAAAGGGTCAAGAAAACGTGAGGAAGTATAGAATACAGGCAATTAGACTGGGGAAGAATTCATGGTGTCAACTTCATTTTCTGGAATCAAGGTCAAGAGACATGGATTTGAGCTCAACGATGACAAAAGTTTGTGTAATTTACTTTCTCTCTCTTTCTCTTTTTTTTTTCATTATCTGTAATATTAAGGCATCACTTTAAAAAAGACAAAATCATATTCCTTGTACAGATGTAGAATCAACACAGGCCAAGATTTTGATGAGGGAACCAAGAAGATACCACAACTGGTTCAAAACAGAATGCAAGGTGCCACATAATTGGAGTCAGGTAAGGAATGCTGAATTTACAAATGCAAAACTAGTAAAACTAATCTATATCCATAGAGCAAAAACTAACTGGACTCTACCAGATGCATTTCTATAAATAGCTATTATTTGCACTAATATCAGTTTTTTATAAATTAACTTTTATCTCAGTAGAGTCATAAAATAGTCTCATCAAAGATAAGAATCAAACAGGATACTCATCAAATTTTAGTCTTTCACAATTTTTCCTTAAAATAGATTAGATGATCTCTTGGGCTCTTTCTGATTCTAATATTCAATTAGTTTCCACAATCAGTAAGGGGAATAATAGAACAAGAAAAAGGATAAGAAAACCAATGAGTAAAGAAGTCTGAAAAAACTTAACTTCCACACTGCTAACCTGGTCTCGTCACCAATAACCTTCCGTCTGTCTGTCTCACATTCTGGAATTGTGTGCTTATTATTAATAGGTACCATACTAGTTTAAAGTGAAAGGGGGAAAATCATAAATCACAAGAGACTTTAACCTTATTATACTCAGGGATAAATGGCAAAGCCTTCATTGCACATTCGCTGGGTGCCAGTGAAATACCATGATCCTTGGTTGAAGTAAAATTTGTTCTTGGTTAGACTGACAAGGGTAATTAATGCTTCTGTGGAAAAGCCCTGATGCCGGTTACTTTATGTCACATGAAAAAACAAAATCCCCTGTTCACTCCTCCCTCGTCTGCAGTTAATACTGAGCTATGGATCACACAGTGACAGCCCTGCAAAGACGAGCAAAGTGCGGGGCCTACAACAAAGCACATATCCAGGACTGCAAGAGACGGCACATTCACCTCCCCAGAGCAGAGCTCAGGAGGCCTTGGCTCACAGGTTACAGTCCAAGAGGGTACCCAGGGCTCTTCCCAGGCTACTGGTGATATTAGCTTTGGGGTCATTTGCCAGGTTTACCTCTCCCTCACACCTATCCTGTCTTCTTTTCTCTCCTTCATCAGGGCATGTCATTCAGTAGCAGGCCACACAATTAGGTGTTTTGTGTTTGTTTTGTTACCACAACAACCATTATCTCAAGGTCTACTGAAGAGAAAAATTATCTTGGTAACTGAATAGCAATAAAGTGGTAGTAATTTCAGAGGAATTTGTGTTTGTTTAAAAGAGGAAGTTTAAACAACTTTTGAATAGGGGAACTTTCTTGAACAATCAGTAGGTTTCACAGATGAGGAAGTGGGCTCAAAAGTGGTCAGGAATTAACCCAGTTAGTAGAGGATGCAAGTGAGATTTGTCTTCCTCCAAAATCTGATCCAATTTTACTGCCTAGCAATGCTGACCACAAAGGAAAGGGTTTCTTACAGGGGGAATTCCTGGTGATGAGAATAATGAAATTACAGAGTGGTGGCTCAGATGGTAAACAAACCCCCTGCAATGCAGGAGACCTGGGTTCGGTCCCTGGGTTGAGAAGATCCCTTGGAAGAGGACATGGCAACCCATTCCAGCATTCTTGCCTGGAGAATTCCATGGACAGAGGAGCCTGGCGGGCTACAGTCCATGGGGTTTCAAAGACTCAGATGTGACTAAGCAGCTTTCACTTTCACTTTTCATAGAGCTTCATCCCTCAATCCCTACTGACCCCAGCCACACTCGTGGGCAGGTTAAGAGTGATTCTACATCCGTCAAAGAACTGACTGGTGAGTTATTATGCTCTCCCGTTCTGAGCGTGACCAGACACTGTCCAGGCTGCGGTGAAGACAGGCCTGCACAGGGGTGCAGGGAGAGACTGAAGACCCGAGGCGCACACAGGACTGATGCTCCTCTGCTTCCCACTCGCTGCTCTACTTTCGTTCCCCTCAGTGAGCCCACCCTAACAAAGAGAAGAAAGCGGGTTTCCTTTTTACCAGAGTTTTTTCTGGGCAGTAAGGTTTTCCTTGAGCAGAGTAAACGAACACAGTGAAGTCTGGGAGTTCTCTGCAAGACCTCACAACTCTGTAATTTCATTATTCTCATCACCAGGAATTCCCCCTGTAAGAAACCCTTTCCTTTGTGGTCAGCACTGCTAGGCAGTAAAATTGGATCAGATTTTGGAGGAAGACAAGTCTCACTTGCATCCTCTACTAACTGGGTTAATGCCTGACCACTTTTGAGCCCACTTCCTCATCTGTGAAACCTACTGATTGTTCAAGAAAGTTCCCCTATTCAAAAGTTGTTTAAACTTCCTCTTTTAAACAAACACAAATTCCTCTGAAATTACTACCACTTTATTGCTATTCAGTTACCAAGATAATTTTTCTCTTCAGTAGACCTTGAGATAATGGTTGTTATGGTTAAAAAGAAAAAAAAGTGACTCAAAAATGGAAAGAATGAACATTGAAGAGAGAAGTGGAAAAATACCAAATCATTACCCCTAAAATCACAAAAAGCACCTCGAGAGAAGTGATTCCAAACCTGTATCACAGGGAGTAGAGAGAGGAGATGAAGGAATGGACATTAAGATTGATAATGTGAAGGACACTAAAGTATCATATGTCTATTACCTTGGCAAAAATCTTTTTTCAATCTGCAATATCACCTTCAGGTTCTATACACATCTTCAATACAGCAGACTTTGGGGACCATGCAGAGCCTGAGGACAACATTACATTTAAAAAGTATCTTTATGACTATATCTTTAAACAATACCAAACAGATATGCTGCATTTATTTTTCATTTTGGTTTTCACTTTCAAAAAAGATATCTGGCATAACCAACTAGCAGAATACAGCTGTGAGTCAAAAGACTACCTACCAGTCCAGAAAGATTACTGAGGCCAAAAAAGCAATATAAGAGTGGTCATCTATCATTGCCCCCTCCAGCCCACTGTGTCACCAGCGTCACTCCCACACACACATACTCATGTCCAGTAATTTTTAACTTAACAAAGGAAGGAAGGCATAACTAAACTCTGTTTATGCCTGTGTATGATTCACTTCTGTTAATTAAGACCAGTGTCTCGCATTGTTGGACTCCCAAGGATTCCCCAAGGCCCAACCTGTCACTAATTCTGTATCACTTCTTTTTTACAGCTCAGTGTCTTTTCTCTCTGATGACCATGTTGGAAAGAAATTTTAAAATAATTATAATGGATGGGTCTATTTTGTTTGTGCTTCAAAGAGCTAACAGGAACAGAGCCCAAAGAAGAAGAATGTTACCAGGATGATTCCACATTTAACTAAGATTCTTGGACTCTCATTTGAGGGAAAAAAAGAAAAAATGGCCTCAACGTCACAATGAATATTTATTGAGCACTCATAGGTATGTTACTGGCAGTCACAATTTCAGACAGTAGCAAAGGCATTTTTTTATTAAAAAGGCACAGGAATAGAAGTCGAAAGACAAGGGATTCTGGTTGAGAATCTGAAAACATTCCCTTTCAATGCCCTCTGAGTTCTTCCCTCTGAAGAGGGTTTTCCTGGCAGCCTTAAAGGGTTATGTAAGAATCAAGAGAGATAAGATATAGAAAAGTGCTTGATAATCTGCTAAGTATTATATAAATATATATTAAGCTGCACATAAGATCATTATATTAAAAGACAAACACACTTTGGAAATTTAATGAAATCAAGGTGAATACTACTATTGCAAATAATTCCTCTCATCTTACAAAATGTACAACAGCAGTAGGGACAAAATAAATGTTTAAACAATGTTTCAGGGACTGGGTGGTCAGTAGCGCTCACTCACTAGCAAAGCATCTCACTCTTCTACCTCACTCTACCAGTATACATGACTCCAATTTATGTCTTTGCAAAAGTAAAATATATACAATTTTTCAGTATTGCTTATGAACATCAGAAATTGCAATGTCAACCCCACCTATGCCAAAGACTGAAGTATGTTTCATCCTTTGACACACAGATGCAGTGTTTCTAATGACAGGCATGGTTAGCATACAATGCCAAAACTTTTCTCAAATTACTTCCACCCAGTCTAACCCTTACTGTCCATCTCACAAGTCAGAAATAGTGTGAGTTTACCTGGAGAACAGGGACCATTTCCCATCCACTTCCAAACTTCTAAGGCAGGAAAGATACATATTCAACTTCCTGGAAACATTTCAAAACTTTTGAAAATAGATAAAACTATATAGACTGTGGTTAAATGCTCTTTAAATTGCATCAATTAAAATGCAACAGTTTATTCAAAACAAAAATCTGTTAACACTGAAAATTTGAATATTTTAATGTAACTTAAACAATATAACATTTTAATTACTTTATTTCTATTTGGGTGACATTTTTGGGCTGTCTACACAAAATTCATTGATAACTGGCAACATTGCATCATTTTGCCTCACTAGGCATAAATTCCCATTGGGGTAGCTGCATAGTTCACAGTGATTAGTATTTCTCTGTTATTTCCAATACAGAGGAGTGGGTTTCATAAACAATGTCTGTACTATGAGATCCTATCCCTGGTTGTATTTGACTGATTTAGGGTGGACACTTATCTCCAAATTTTCTCCTAGTATTTTATTATACTTTTGTACTAAAAGGCACAATTACTTTGGTCCATTGAAGAACTGGTCCACTAAATGAGTTCTCTAGTACTTTCCCAGAGCCTATTACTAATGGCTGGTTGCCCAGTTCTTCCTTGGAATCTGTAAGATAGCCTGCTGCTACTGCTGCTGCTGCTAAGTCTCTTCAGTCGTGTCCGACTCTGTGCAACCCCATAGACGGCAGCCCACCAGGCTCCCCATCCCTGGGATTCTCCAGGAAAGAACACTGGAGTGGGTTGCCATTTCCTTCTCCAATGCATGAAAGTGAAAAGTGAAAGTGAAGTCACTCAGTCGTGTCCGATTCCTAGCGACCCCATGGACTGCAGCCTACCAGGCTCCTCCGTCCATGGGATTTGCCAGGCAAGAGTACTGGAGTGGGTTGCCATTGCCTTCTCCAAAGATAGCCTAGTATGTGTTTAATTAATTATTTTTTAGCCTAGAACTCATACAGCTATTTGCAGTCAAAAGAATTTTAATAAATAAGCTGTTATACAAGTTTATCTTTCCTTTGTTTATTGTAGTAGGCAGAATTCTAAAATGGCCCCCCAAATTCCACAGCCTGGTGTGCACTCCCTGTATAATTCCTTCCCCTTGAGTGGATGAAGAACCTATGAATATGACAAGATAACCACTCCTATAATTAAGTTACTAATGATTGAGTGAGTGAAAGTTGCTCAGTTGTGTCCGATTCTTTGCAACTCCATGGACTATTTAGTCCATGGAATTCTCCAGGCCAGCATACCAGAATGAGTAGCCTTTCTCTTCTCCAAAGGATCCTCCCAACCCAGGGATCAAACTCAGGTCTCCTGCACTACAGGCAGATTCCTTACCAGGTGGGCCACAAGGAAGCCCAAGAATACTGGAGTGGGTAGCCTATCCCTTCTTCAGGGGATCTTCCCAAGCCAGGAATCAAACCGGGGTCTCCTGCATTGCAGCCTGATTCTTTACAAACTGGGCTATCAGGGAAGCCCTAAGTTACTAATAAGATGACTTTAATAAAAAATGAGATTATGAGTGGGCCTGACCCAATTAGGTGAACTCTTAAAGGAGAGTGGGTCCTTTTTGAAGTTACAGAGATTTTAAGCACTTATGAAAGAGATTGTGTGACAAGTAATTGTGTGTGGCCTCTAAGATCTCAAAGTGTACCCTACCTAAGAGCCAACAAGAGTGAGGGTCTCAGTCTTACAACCATAAGGAACCACAAGGTTGAATTCTGCCAACAACCACATGAGCTTTGAAGAACACTCTTACCTCCAGGAAGGAATGCAAAAATTAACACCCTGATCTTTTCCTCACGAGACTGACAAAAAGACCTAACTAACCTATGCCTAGACTGCTGACCCACAGAAACTGAAAGATTATAAATTATTTTGTTTGTAAGCCACCAAATTTGTTGGAATTTGTTACATAGCAGTAGAAACCAAATACAGTTATCCATTATTTTGCCTGACATGATCTGTGACTCTTTTATCTCTCTGCAATTATTTGAAAATTGCCAGTTTCCCATGGTTATACCACTGGGACACTATCTTACTTTCTACTCCTTCTCTTCTTCCCCTTCCACACCTCTGCCCATATGTGGTTCAGCATTCCTGAGAGTTTGAACCAATCAGCCAAGGTTAGGTGGGTGGTAGTTTAGTTGCTAAGTCCTGTCCAACTCTTGTGACTCCATGGGGGAAGCCCACTAGGCTTCTCTGTCCATGGGAATTTCTAGGCAAGAATACTGAAATGGGTTGCCATTTCCTTCTCTAGGGAATCTTCCCAACCCAGAAATCGAATCCACATCTCCTGCATTGCAGGTGTATTCTTTACTGAGCCACCAGAGAAGCCCCAGTCAAGGTTGCTGCTGCTGCTAAGTCACTCCAGTCATGTCTGACTCTGTGCGACCCCATAGACGTCTTAGGAGAACTGATAAACTATGGTTCAGAACCTTGGAGAGCAGTCCCTGTACTACTTGCCAATCCCTTCCTCCATACCTGTGCTCTCCACCAGACTATCTAGCCATAGCTCCCTCAAGAAAATGAATTCTGTTGTACTCTCTGTACTCTTCCTATTCCACAGTATCTGTAGAGAATATCTACAGACGGTAACCAATAGAGGAATAACGTTGCTACATGCATCAGTGTCTGCTTCTGTCCATAATTTAGACTTATCTTTGCCAGAAAACTTTCTATACTACTCCAGTCTGCACTGACATTTCCCATACTTACCTTTTACAGTATGTATATGCATTATACAACTTGTGTAAATTATCTTAATCCCCTCCCTCAATCTAATGTTCTCTTTTCTTACATGGTTACAACTAATTCCTTCAGGGAATGATTCATATTTTGTACATTTCTATAGCCTCAAGTACAAATCACTAAGCCTTTATTGGTTAATGGGAGCCATACACAATAACATTAACTTTAGTTAAACTTTTAGTTTAACTAAAAATTTGATGAGGAAGTATTTCTACGCCCCTGGTGTACACACCCTTTATAATTCCCTTTCCTTGAGTGTGGGCAGAACCTGTGACTATGATGGGACTTAATATCAGACTGCAATTTTGTGGCCAATTTCTTCATTAAATTCTATCTTAGACCCTGGTCTAAAAAGATAAGGACTGGATCTGAGGAACTGAGGAAGAAACTCATGGACACTGGCCAATCCCATGTCCGAACTTCCTCAAACATCAAAAAGATAGGAGAACCACAAAGAGTCACATCAGAGTAAACAAAGCACCTCGGGTCCCTTTCTGTTTACTGGAGGTAGGGTATCTACAGTGGTGCTGCTGAAGAAAGGAATCAGCTAGATCAGAGAATCTGAAAAGGAGTTTCCAAAGATTTTTTTCTACCCTCTGTGGGCGTGGCCATGAAGGTGTCCAGATATAACTTATGCTTCCATATAGAGCAAAAGTATGCTCCTTAGCAAAGGGACATTGCACAGGCTCATTTTAAGCATTCTGGGTTCTTAAAATTTTTGCTTGTGCGATCCTTCTATTTCTGAACCTCCACCTCAGATTATGCAATTCTTATTATGTGACTGTGCACTGTAGAACCTAAGGTTTTTCTATTTCTGTTTATTTAGGTGCTTCCTGAGAACAGGCATGACTAATTCCGCCACATGTGTAGAAAGGTCAGTTCTGTAGTTGCTGTACAATCTTCTTGGAACTGACTGAAACAAAAACTCTTCCTCAAGAGAAAGTGATGCATATACACATATAATACAATGCAGCATGAGAACTGACACAGTGAAACACACTGCTGCTGGTGCAGATTGCTCCTGTAGGATAGAGACAACGGGAACTGGCTCCTCCCAGAGAAGGTTTTCGGTTGGAAGATAAACCACATCACAAATTGGGAAAAACATACAACTAGAAACCTAAAATCCCACACACGGAGGAGCCTGGTGGGCTGCAGTCCATGGGGTCGCTGAGGGTCGGACACGACTGAGTGACTTCACTTTCACTTTTCACTTTCATGCATTGGAGAAGGAAATGGCAACCCACTCCAATGTTCTTGCCCGGAGAATCCCAGCGACGGGGGAGCCTGGTGGGCTGCCGTCTATGGGGTCGCACGGAGTCGGACACGACTGAAGTGACTTAGCATAGCATAGCATAGAAACCTAAAAAGTTAGATATTTGATGGAGGATGCTGATAATGGAGGAATCTATACATGTGTGGGAGCTGGGGTATACGGGAAACCTCAGGACCTTTCTCTTTGTTGTGAACTTCAAACTGCTCTTTAAAAAAATAAAATCTTTTTTTTTAAAGTAAATGAATAGATCATGAAATAAAATTAAATTTTTATAAATGATACCAAATAGTAAACACAAACTAAAAATTCCTGAACTAAACCATTTAATGTGGGGAATGACCTAGAGCTCATTAAAAAGATTACATGTGCATGCAAGGATTCATTAAGAACAGTGAGGGTCAAGAGTCATGTTACTGAGTTTAGAGTCAGGTGGCATTGTCTCTCTTTCCCCAGGACATTTTTCCTGCTCTCTGCTCTATGGGAACAACTTGGAGCGGTATTTTATCTGCATGTCAGACTAAAATGACATTGATCCAAACAGATATCAAGACACGATTGCAGAGGAAGCACCACTGAGTCAGTGCTGGCAAAGGAGGACCCCAAAAAAGGGACAGTTGAAGCTGTGCAGTAGGGGAAGTGTGTGGGCATAGGTGTGTAGGAAAGGATGTCAACACCATGAGTCAATGACCGAGGACAGGTGGGGGTGCTCATACACACAGGCAGGACAGAGGAAGTGGTCCCAATGTATTATATAAATGAATGAAAAAGAGATGAACTGAAGCATAGAAGTTAAGTTAGAGGATACAGGAGGAAGGAAGAAAAAGAGAAACAAGAAGAGTCCAAGAAGTAGATGGTAGCAGAGGTTCAAAAACAAAGATACTAGGGGAAGAGAGAGGAAGGGTGGGAAGTGGCGGTGGGGAGAGAGAGAGAGGAGGTATTATCCATAATGGCAGGTCAGTGCAGGCAAAACTCCAGTTTGCCTCTGGGTTTCACAAGACTATCCATTCAGCATGTTCTATGGAAAACTATGCCCTAGAAATATTTTCTATTTTTTTAAGTACCAGGAAGAACTTTTCACAGTGTTTTCTCCCCTCCATCTATCGCTCCTCTTCCCCATCGTGCAATTTCAGCAATATTTCTCTGTACCTTGAAAGCACACATATAACAAGTAACCTATTATGATCATTGCAACATTTTTAATGAATTTCATAATTTTCTGATGGGGGAATTGGAACTTACAGAAGAAACATGTTTCGCCAATTCTTTAAAGGTAACTTCTGTCAGCTGGAAAGAGAGGCACATTAATTATACTCTTGTGATCCAGCAACAAACCCTACTAGGATAGCCAAGAACTGGGCAAGCGATATCTGCAGTTATATTTAGCTAAGGGCCAATTTCTACTTTGCACTCCAGTTTAACCCGTAAAGCCAAAGAGGAATGTAACAGCAGCACCGTGAGGACCCCACGGTGCAGTTATAGCATAGTGCCATGGTCAAACGTAAGGGCCCATTCTAGCCTGTCATGTGTGTGGAGGCAGAGCAGCGTGCCTTCTTACTAACATATATCACTCTAGTACAAGGGGGCTTCCCATGTGGTGCTAGTTGTAAAGAATCTACCTGCCAATGCAGGAGACACAAGAGATGTGGGTTCGATCCCTGGGTCGGGAAGATCCCTTGGAGTAGGAAATAGCACACCACTCCAGTGTTCTTGCCTGGAAAATTCCATGGGCAGAGGAGCCTGGCAGGCTACAGTCCACTGGGCTGCAGAGCTGGGGGCAACTGAGCACACTGAGGACACAGTAGAAGAATAAAGGGACATCAGGAAAATCTTTCCCCTCCTCTTTTTGCAGCTTCCATAGTCAGCCTCTCTTCTCCCTTGCTTCTTATTAGGAAAATGTGATGATCTGTTTCTCCAAGTGCTGTAAAATCATACAATCATGTTCCAAATACATAAACTGATCTACAATGGTGATTTAGCCAAATATTCTACTTACAGTGGAATCTCATTAAATAGAAAAGAAAAATAGGCCCATAAAAGTGAAGACAAAAATGAGATTCCCCCACTTGGCCACCAGATTTATGATAACATACTCTCTAATTTTTCTCCTAGCCTAGCAGTTTCAAGCTACAGAAAAGGGTCAGGAGACTGGGCTGAACTCCAGATGGGTAAAATACTCCTTAGAGACTTTGGAAAGGAAATGGAATCAAACTAAAGAGTCAGTCAAATAAAACACAATCCAAAGGAGCTGGGAAGAGTAGCAGAAACAAGATAGTAAGGGATGAACTGAGAGAGTAGGTCTGTCCTGTGGTACTTCCTGCAGGGTGGGGATTCAGGGGCTCACTGGAGAACCCATGTCCCTAGTCCACCTGAGCAGAGGGACCTCTGGGAGAAAGAGCCCGGTGGCTTTGTACTTGGCCAGCAATTTTTCCAGCCATTGCTTGCACATTTCCCATGTCTTAAAAAAAGTACAACTTTGCCAGGCAAGCTATTCCATTGTGGGACACCTCCACTTACCAGAAAAGATGGTCACAGGACCTGAGTCAGAAAATTCTGCCTCCTCTTTATCTCTTCATTATAGAACAACAGCAGAACTTGCCTATACATTTTCTACTTTTCACCCAAGATCCTTTATTATTATTAGTTGCCTTTTTTTTTTTTTTTTCAAAAGTAAGCTCCTGCTAGATTTTTGCTTTCCTTGACTATTTATCCAAGTACCTGACACCCCTTTTTGGAATTCATTTTTGATGTTTGCCTTGCCATCTTGAGCCTGGGTCCATTAAAAATGCTAAACTGGCAGCTTCTCTCTGTGCAGCCCCTTAGTTTCTAACTAGATCCCTTCTTTTCCTTCTCATACAAACTATTCACAGTTATATCCACAACTTTTTCATGTGTTCCAACCCTTTGACCCATAGAATTGTGTTTAGAGTGTTTTTTATATATATATATATATATATATATATATATATAAAAGCAGGGATAACATTGTATCACAGTGAAAAATACCATGGATCCTGAAGTACAAAGAGGGCATATGTTGATGGTCAGATGAGCACTGCAGTAGATGTTCCCCTTCACATGGCCCCTCAGGAGAGTTACTACACAGGACAGGAGTACACCAGCACCCCTTGAGAAGGGGATGCTGAGCCAAGCCCACTCAGAAACGAAATGGTTTACTTCCACCAACCAGGCTTTCAAGATGAGTGATCCTAATCTTCGCTTCAAGAAAATCACCACTCTCAATGAGTCGTAGATATCTGGGTGGCTTCAGAATAGTGCAAATCACAAATGTCAAATCCACAGATGTTTAAAGCCTACAACAGGGATCAAAACATTTACAGGAAACAGGCTGGAAACATAAATGAGTAACTCGAGACAGTTGGAAAACAATCGCAAGTGGTAAAGCCTATGTTTAATTGAGAAGGAATAATCATCACAATCACAGCAAACACTGATATGGCAGTTATTCTCTGCCAGGCTCAGGTTGAAGAGCTTGACACATATTCATTTATTTAACCCTCCAAACCATGAGGTTCCCTTGTCTCCCAAGGTGAAGGTAGGAAAACTGGAACACAAAGCACTTAGGTTAGAAGCACATATCTCATGTAAAAGAGGCAAATACTACTCAGTTCAGTTCAGTCTAGTTCAGGTGTGCAGTCATGTCCGACTTTTTGTGACCCCATGGACTGCAGCATGCCAGGCTTCCCTGTCCATCACCAATTCCTGGAGCTTGCTCAAACTCATGTCCATCAAGTCAGTGATCCCTTCTCCTCCTGCCTTCAAGCCCCACAAATTGTTGTCATTAAGACTAGTGTTTCAATGCTATCAAGACTTGTGATTTTATAAAGGAAGCTAGGAATTCAAATGTGTATGTGAAATCTTAGTTTTGAATTATAGCTTGTGATCCTTAAACATATTTTATGGACCAAACATGTATAGTATTCAGCCCAGAGAACACTAACTTGTGTTTCTGATATGTAGTACACTTTAATAAAGGGACCTTCCTCAAGAATGACATTTCTTCAGTTAGTACTTTTAGCACTTTCTGGAAAAGTGACAAGATTAAGAATTCCTTCTGAACAAGCCAAAAATAAGGGAAGGGAGGAAGAGAAAGAAAGGTAGAAATTCACTCATTCATTCCTGGGCTGTAAGTCTTTTGAGTACATGCACAAACCACACTGCTGCTATACTAGACCACAGTTTATGAATTTCAAAATGATACACGCACACACAACTATGTGTATGGCAAAGAGAAGAGGATCCTTTCTGAATCTTCTATAGCCCAAGTGCATTACGACCATCGCTACATTCTTGCCATCCTCTGATCCACTCCCAAATGAAGCTTCGGCAGTCTACCTACTTCCAATCTACCCCCTCCCAATCTACCTACTATTCCAGTCCTTTCAGCTGCCCCACACCAAAATTCTCTCCAACCATCCCAGGATTCCAATTACACTACAAAAAGTCCCTTCTGGACATCTCTACTACCTATTTAGAGACCAAAGAATACTCTTCTGAGGGGAGCATACAATGTTAGAATAATAAAGTTCATAAGAATACAGGTATTTTCTTTTAAAAGTAAAATAAGGTTACACAGATAAAGCAACTTGTGTAAGAGTTTAGAAGCAATCTGTGAGCCTCATTCCAGTGTTCTATCAGATGACTGGTTTGGATTTATGTTGGTGCAAATGTAATTGTGATTTTTGCATTATTGAAATTTGCCATTTGATATTGGAATACATTCTTAAATAAATGTGGTTATGTTATACATCATTTTAATGTGTATTTCTCACTTTATGTTTTTTTGCTAATGACATTACTTTGCTGTTCATTTTATATTTATTATATACTATGGAAATGATGTTAGACAAAAAGCTAATTCAAGCGATTTTCTTGAGTTCAAAATTGGTCATAAAGCAGCAGAGACATCTCTCAAAATAAACAACACATTTGGCCCAGGAGCTGCCAACAAATGTACAGGGCAGTGGTGGTTCAAGAAGTTTTGTAAAAAGACAAGAGCCTTGAAGATGACTAGTGTGTAGCTGGCCATCAGATGTTGACAATGAACAAATGGCAGCAATTGTTGAATCTGATCCTCTTAGAACTACAGAAGAAGTTGCCAAAGAACTCAATGTTGATCATTCTACGGTCATTAAGCATTTGAAGCAAATTGGAAAGGTTAAAAAGCTCCTTAAGTGGTTGCCTCATGAGCTGACTGGAAAAAAAAATCATTGTCTGGAAGTGTCATCTTCTCTTATTCTATGCAACAGTAATGTGGCATTTCTCAGTTGGATTGTGACATGTGATCAAAAGCGGATTTTATATGAAATCAAGTTCAGGGGTTGAACCGAGAAGAAGCTCCAAAGCACTTCCCAAAGCCAAACTTGGAACAAAAAAAAGGTTGTGGTCACTGTCTGGTGGTCTGCTGCCCATCTGGTCCACTACAGCTTTCTGGATCTCAGCTAAAACATTACATCTGAGAAGTATACTCAGCAAATTGATGAGATGCACTAAAAACGGCAATGCCTGCAGCTGGCATTGGTCAACAGAATGGTTCCAATTCTTCTCCATGAGGACACCCAATCACACATTGTACAACCAACGCTTCAAAATTTGTACAAATTGGGTTACAAAATTTTGCTTCATCTGCCATATTCACCTGACCTCGCCAACTGATTACTTCTTCAGGTATCTCAACTGCTTTTTGCAGGGAAAATGATTACACAACCAGAAGAAGGCAGAAAATGCTTTCCAAGAATTTGTCAAATCCCAAAGCACAAATTGTTATGCTAGAGTAATGAACAAACTTATTTCTCATTGACAAAAATGTGTTTATTGTAATGGTTCCTATTTTGATTAATAAAGATGTGTTTGAGCATAGTTACAATGATTTAAAATTCATGGCCTGAGACCATAATTACTTTGCAGCAACCTAATTCTTGCAACCCTAACTATTTGGGAAACTTTACAGTGTCCTGAAAGCAGATACAAACAAAATCCAGATGGTTTTTTATTTTTTGCTTTAATGCTTTTCCTTGACACAAATATCTTTTTTTTGTACCCTTTCCTTACATCAGGCTCAAATGAGATGTTCTTATGTCCTCTCTCCACTAACATTTACAGTTCTCATCATGTTGTACTGTAATGGTTCTTTACGTGTGTTCTCTGTTTCCCTCAACTCCTTCCTCTTGAGGACAGTGGATAGGTTTTTTTTGTTGTTGTTGTTGTTGTTGTTGTGAATATAGGGCCTGGTAAGTTACTGACAGATGCACAGAGAGCTGTCAGAAAAAGTTAAATGAATGGATGAGTAGATGCTCCTTTCTACCTTTTGGGAGACGTGAGCAACTGATACGTCTACCAAATTACTGAATGTCTGAGGATGAACTCTGACACAGAAGAAAGCAAAAGCTTTCTTAATGACCTTATCCTTTAAGGGAGGTGAAAAAGTGAACTCTTCTTCCCAGACAATTTATTTCTATGATGATGGATTCTTAAGGAAAATTTGTTTTACCAAGGCTAACTAAAGTACCTATAATACCACTGATTTTTACCATTGAATTTTACAGTTACCTCTTCTGTTTGAATATGGACTCTGGTAAAGGGGGCATGGGAGGGAAACAAAAAGATAATTCTCCAAGTGTGGTCTTTGTATATGGAACAAATTAGAACTGGGCTTGTTTACTTGGCAAGAATCAGCTATTGGAATGTCAGAAACCTATATTATGTTCGTCTGATGTTGCTTTGAGGCACATTTGTATGTATTGCATGCTTTCTTTTCTTATTTCTCTTTTATTTATCCATGGGTCTTTTAGGAAAATTCCTTTTCTAAAATTCATCCGATCTCAGCTATATAAAATCAGAGAATAGTTTTCCCAATGCTTGCATGATAAACAAAGGGAGAGCAGCAGTGTCAGCAGAAATAAAGTAAAAGAACCCCAAGGGCCTGTATAGCTATCCTCTGAACACCAAGAAAATACAGGTTAGAGAATATAAAAATGAGATTTCTCATATACAGCCTCAATATATTTTGCTTTTAGCACCTCTTTTCGATCCTCGTGCCAACAATCTCAATTCAGAACCTCATCATTTTCAGTTTGCATCATTTCATTATCTTCTAACTGGTCTCCAAGACTCTAAATTCTAACCCCTCCCATCCTCACATCTTCTAATACATTCACCATGTTCCGGAGTGACCCTCCTGAAAAATTATGTTACTCCTGCCTAAGTTAAGTTTTACCACCATTCACTTGCTTAAAATCCCTCAACATCTTTTATGAGGCCAGTATTACCTAGACACTGAAACTAAAGATATCACAGAAAAGTATTTACAGACTGATACCCCATACAAATATAGACACAAAATTCCCTAACAAAATACTAATAAACTGAATCCAATAACTTGTAAATAGTATTACATACCACACATAAGTTACATTTATCCTAAAAATGCCTAGGCTCCTCTGTCCATGGGATTCTCCAGGCCAGAATACTGGAGTGGATTGCAATTCATGCTTCCAGAGGATCTTCCAACCTAAGGATCAAACCCACGTCTCTTATGCCTCCTGCATTAGCAGGCAGGTTCTTTACCACTAGAGCAACCTGGGAAGCCAAAGTTGCTATAACATATGAAAATAAATCAATATACCACATTAATAGAACAAATGGCAAAAACCATATGATCAAAAATACAATTTGACAAAATTCAGCAACCTTTCATAATAAAAATACTTAAACTAGGAACACAAGGGAACTTTCTCAACCTGATAAAAGACAGCTATAGAAAACCCACAGCTAATATACTTAATGGTGAAAGAATGAATGTTTTCAGCCTTCTCTAAGGAATAAAACAAGACTGTACGCTCTTGCTACTGTTAGTCAATATTGTACTGGAGGTTCTATCAGGAAAAACAGGCAAGAAAAGGACATAAGAGGGATACAAATTGGAAAGGAAGAAGTAAAACTATCTCTATGTATAGATGACATGATCTAATATATAGAAAATCTGCAATATTCATCAAAAAGTTATTAGAACCAATAAATAATTTAAACAGTATTGCAAGATAAAGATCAATACATGAAAATAAATCATTTTGTATATACTAGTAATGAACCACCTGGAAGTGAAACTAAGAAAACCACTTTTTACAATGGTATCAAAAAGAATAAAATACCTGGGAATAAATTTAACCCAGGAAGTGTAAGATTTGCACACTAAAAGTCATAAAACATTGTTGAAAAAAATTGAAGAACCAAATAAATGTATAGAAATCCCATGTTCATGAATTAAAAGACAATGATATTAAGATAGCTGCTGCTGCTGCTAAGTTGCTTCAGTCATGTCCCACTCTGTAAAACCCCATGGACGGCAGCCCACCAGGCTCCCCCATCCCTAGGATTCTCCAGGCAAGAACACTGGAGTGGGTTGCCATTTCCTTCTCCAATGCATGAAAGTGAAAAGTCAAAGTGAAGTTGATCAGTTGTGTCCGACTCCTAGCAACCCCATGGACTGCAGCCTACCAGGCTCCTCCATCCATATGATTTTCCAAGCAAGAGTACTGGAGTGGGATGCCATTGCAATACTTCCCAAACTGATCTACAGATTTAACATAATGCTTATAAAAATGCAGCTATCCAGATGATCCTAAAACTTATATGGAAATGCAAAGTTGGAAGATTTATATATTCCAATTCCAAAACTTTCTACAAAGCTATAGTAATGAAGAGAATGTAGCACTGGTATAGGTTCAATATTTAAATCAATGGAATATAACTTATATCCCAGAAACAAAATTTACATTCTGGTCAGTTTATCTTCTACAAGAGTGATAAGATAATTTAATAGGGAAAGAATAATCTTTAACATGGAAACCCACTCCAGTATCCTTGCCTGGAAAATCTCATAGACAGAGGAGCCTGGTGGGCTGCAGTCCATGGGGTCACAAAGAGTTGGGCATGACTGAGCAACTAACACTTACTGGAAGAACTGGATATCTACATGCAAAAGAATGAAGTTGGAGCCCTACTGCATTCCATATATAGAAACTAACTCAAAACAGGTTAAATAACTAAACATAAAATCTGAAGTTATAAAATTCCCAGGAGCAAACATAGGAGTAAATATTTGTGACCTTAGTTTAGGCAGTTTCTTAGATATGGTACCTAATGCACAGATGATGAAAGACAAAAATAGATAAACTGGATTTCATCAAAATTGAAAACCTTTATGCTTATAGAAACACCATCAAGAAAGTAAAAAATAAATCATGAAATGGGAGAAAATATTCACAAATCTTTATGTCTTACAGGATATTTGTATTCAGAATACATGAAGAACTTCTACATCTCAACAATTAAGTCATACAACCCAGTTTAAAAGCGGTGTTGCAGACTGAACTGGGTCTCCCCTCATAATTTGTATGTGGAAGTGCTACTTCCAATGTGACTGCGAGAGAGGCCTTTATGGAAGTAACTGTGGTTAAATAAAGTCATAAGGTTGAGGCCCTAATCCAGCATGGCTGGTGCCCTTAGGAGAAGAGTTCTGAGGTACACGCACAGAATAAAAAGACACAATGATAAGGAAGTCATCTATAATCTAAAAAGAGAGGCCATAGGAGAAACAAAATTTGCCGACACCCTAATTTTGTACTTCCATCTGCCAGACAGTAAGAAAATAAATTTCTGTCGTTTAAGCCAACCATTGTGTGGCATTTTGTTATGGTAGCCCTCACAGACTAATACAAATGGGAAAGAACTTAAATAGGTACAATAATGACATATAGGTGACCAGTAAGCACATGCAAAGCTCAGGATCTGTAGTCATCAGGGAAATGCAAATCAAAACCACAATAAAATACCACTTCACACTCACTAAAATAACTAAGATTTTAAAAACACAATAATAAGTGTTGTCAAGGAGGTGGAGAAATTGGAACCCTCATACATGCTGATAGGAATATAAAATGGTGCAGCCACTTTAGAAAATACTGTAGCAGTTTCTCAAAAAATGAAACATAAAGTTACCATATGACCCAAGAATTCCACTACTAAGGTATAACCTAATTCCAGTACTAAGGTATAACCTATACATTCACATAAAATTTGTATGAAAATATTCATAGTAAAAAACTGAAAACATTCCAAATGCCCATCAAGTGATAAGTGAATAAACAAAATGTAGTATATCCATAGAATGGAATCCTATTCAGCCATAAAATGTAGTGCACTACTGCAACATGCTACAACATGAATGATCCCTGAAAACATTATGCTAAGTGAAAGAAGTCAGTCACAAAACACTATATGGTTCCATTTACATAAAACTGGGTGAAAAGGCAAATCCATATAGACAGAGGTAGATGCGTGTTTGCTAGGGGCTAGAGGAAGAGCGACTAATGACTGATTACTCATGGGTATAGAGTTTCTTTTCAGGATAACAAAAATGTTCTGAAATTAGATTGTGGTGATCATTGCACCTGGCTCCCCTGGCGGCTCAGATGGTAAAGAACCAGCCTGCAATGTGGGAGACCCAGGTTTGATCCTTGAGTCAGGAAGACACCCTGGAGAAGGGCAAGCAACCCACTCCAGTATTCTTGCCTGGAGAATTCCATGGACAGAGTAGCCTGGTGGGCCACAATCCATGGGGTCACAAAGAGTCAGACACAACTGAGCAACCAACACTTTCACTTTCAAGAATGGTGAGGTCTAAAGTATCCATTTCTCTAGGGTTTGTTTACCCCTACCAATGAGGTACATAACGGCAATCCACTCCAGCACTCTTGCCTGGAAAATCCCATGGTGAGAGGAGCTTGATAGGCTACAGTCTGTGGGGTCGCAAAGAGTCAGACACGACTGAGCGACTTCACTTTCACTGAATACCCCAGGTATTTAACAAAGAGTCTTTACTCTGACTGATTGGATCTTGAAAGTGTCTCAGGTCTTGGTATCTCTTGGAATTGTTCCGTTTATATCTCCCTAACAGTACTAATATGACCATGTGGAGCTGTGCTTTCCATTATTCACAGCTTCATATTCATCAACATATATAAGGAACCCCTGTGCAAGTTTCTGGAGCTCTTTTTATATATAGTTTGCCTCTATCCAATTCTCTTCTCCACAAGTTCTGGATACCATCTCCACCTCTCTGTCCCTAATCTCTGTCTCCTGATTCAGTAAGCACACCAGGCTTTGCTTTCATTTTCTCTTCCTACCTTATGGTCTAGAAGATACCTCGAGGGTGCAAGCTGGGGCTATCATAGGGCACATCTTACTTCTTTCCCTCATGTAGGAAACAGTCCTATATTCTTATTTCCAGTTATATGTTGGATAACAGTGGGAGGGCACATTGATTTAAGCTAGCATTTATTTGGAATTATTAATCTTTTAGTAAATGAATGAGCCCAAATGAATTAAATTATGATTCTCTCTTATTGTAGATAAGGATCCCCTGCCACATTCCTTCAAAATTGCTTATAAAGTCTTCTTTGGAAGGATCATGTACTTTTGACTCTCTGATAACAGCCACCTTCAGAAGGTGTTGTCTGAAAGGTTTAGAAAGAAAATCATTCTGATACACGGATAGGTACCAGAAAAGGAATCTCAGCATTAGCTAATCCTTGGTAGGTGATGTTAAGCTGAGGGTTGAAGCTAAAGTTTCAGTACCCTAGGCGTAGAGCACCCTACTGTGAGCCTTGGATAAGCATAGTCAAATAGGCGGTGTAGGACCAGTCTTCATCTGTGGAACCATTTGACAGTAAGAAACAACACTGCTAGTGGACTAATCAGACTCCAGTTCTCTCTCAGTGAGAGAGTAGTAGGTGAGTTTCATTTTTGGACTATGTAAGTAGATTCAGTTCAGTTCAGTCACTCAGCCATGTCTGGCTCCTTGTGACCTCATGGACTGCAGCACACCAGGCCTCCCTGTCCATCGCCAACTCCAGAGTTTACCCAAACTCATGTCGATTGAGTCAGTGATGCCATCCAACCATCTCATCCTCTGTTGTCCCCTTCTTCTCCTGCCCTCAATCTTTCCCACCATCAGGGTCTTTTCAAATGAGTCAGCTCTTCGCATGAGGTGGCCAAAGGACTGGAGTTTCAGCTTCAACATCAGTCCTTCCAATGAACACCCAGGACTGATTTCCTTTAGGATGGACTGGTTGGATCTCCTTACAGTCCAAGGGACTCTCAAGAATCTTCTCCAACACCACAGTTCAAAAGCATCAGTTCTTCTGCACTCAGTTTTCTTTATAGTCCAACTCTCACATCCATGCATGACTACTGGAAAAACCATATCTTTGACTAGACGGACCTTTGTTGGCAAAGTTATGTCTCTGCTTTTGAATATGCTGTCTAGGTTGGTTATAACTTTTCTTCCAAAGAGCAAGTGTCTTTTAATTTCATGGCTGCAATCACCATCTGCAGTGATTTTGGAGCCCCCCAAAATAAAGTCTGTCATTGTTTCCACAGTTTCCCCATCTGTTTGCCATGAAGTAATGGTACCAGATGCCATGATCTTAGTTTTCTGAATGTTGAGAATTATACATTCTCTGAGAAACTCTTTATGATGATATCACTTCACATACTTAAGTCTATAGCTAATATGAAATGTATTATAGTTGTGATACACAATATGTTCATATGATTTTATATTTTGAATCAACCTCTTAAGACCTTGTCATTCTGGGACATTTCAAGAAGTCTGGATATGCTGCTAAAAGCAAAGGTGGAGACTCAAGAGGATGATTCAAAATATAAAATTATATGAACATATTTATTTATCACAACTATAATACATTTCATATTAGCTATAGACGAGTATCTGGAGTGATATTATCATGAAGAGTTTCTCAGAGAATGTATAATTTTTAAAAGCATTTAATTTACAAAAAATATTCTACCACATCCCTAGTAGTTTGCACAACAAGTTATTCTTACAAGAGTTAGCTCTGGAAAGCATTTAACTTTCTACAGTAAAACACACACATACATACACACACACACATATAATTACATGTAGTACTATGCTGCATATAATGATATTCCTTTTCTGATTTCTGTGATCATTTTAGCAAGAGGTCAGCTTGTTCTCTTATAAAAATAAAGATGCTAAAAACTAAGTGCTCAGACCTCTGTCACCTCTAATGAGAGAAAGATACCTAGAATGGACAAATTTTATCACATTTTACTTGTGGGTAGGGAAATGACTTCATTGAGCATCATAGTTTTTAAAGAAAAATTGGTATGGAGATTCAATGATAGTGTATATAACCCTAATTAACAACGAGAGGGTTCAAAAATGGAAAGAAAGAGTAAGGCTCTTTAAAAACAAATCTCTAAACAATAAAATAGACATCAGTATTTTAGCTACTCAGAAAAACAGTATGTCAGATTTGCATTAGTAACATTTACTCTCTGACTCTGTGCTGATTATTTCCAAATGTTTGTCTCTTGCCTTCACCTCTCCCCTGAGCTTCGATTTCATATATTCAGTTGCCTATTTGATGTGTATCTTAGGTGTCTAATGAAGGGCCTAAATTTAATATGTTGAAAAGATTTCTATTTCTGCCCATACCATCCCAACTGGCTCCTCTAACTGCTCATGGGCCTTACTTGCCCAGGCCAAAAAACTAAGTCATTCCTCAACTTTCCAGTAGGATCATTCAATGAAAGACGATCCTCTCCACATCTCCCTCTCCAAAATTCAAATCCAATTTGAATCGCTTAGCGAAGAGAAACAACAGAGTCCTCTTCTAGTCTCAAGCAGAAGATTTTGCATTTTAAGGACTAGAGATAAGTTCAAAATCATTTGTCGCTTGTTCATTTTACGAAGCCACCTCAGCAAAATCAAGGTAGCATTTCAGCAAAACGAACTGCCAGTGCTGCTCTGTGTCTAGTGGGCATATTTGTTTCCTGTGATAAGTGTAACAGGTTACCTCAAACTTAGTGGCTTAAAAAATAGAAGTTTATTTTTTTTTAATTCTGGAGGCCAGAAGTCTGAAGTCAGTTTCATTGGTGCTGGCAGGACCACTTTCCCTCCAGATACTGTAGGGAAGAATCCATTCCTTGCCTCTCCCAGCTCCAGTGGCCGCAATCCTTGGTTTGTGGATATGCACTCCAAGCTCTGCTTCCACGGTCACACTACCTTCCCTGTTTCCATCTGTGCCAAATATTCATCTGTTTGATGGGGTTTCTCTGTGCCCTTTTATAAGAATCCATGGGCATTTAGGGTCCACCAGGATAATCCAAGATAATCTCCCCATCTCAAAATTCTCAATTTAATCACACCTGCAAATATATATATATATATATATATAGCCATATAAGATAAAATTCCCTTGTAGATGGGTTAGGATATAGATAGCTTTGTGGAGAGGGCATTCTTAAGACTATCACATTTGTATATGTATTTCAGGCAAGGCCCTTAAACATACTGCTGATAGAATGCAGAGACCTTGAGTTTATTAAAAATCCAACTGCAATCAACTTTGTATCTCTAGAAGTTGAATTGATGTCTTCTTCCCTAGATACTGTAGAGTAGAAGCCTTTTTAATGTTTTCCCAATTTCTTGTTATATATTATTACCTAGAGCACAGTTACCATAGAAGGCGATGGCACCCCACTCCAGTACTCTTGCCTGGCAAATCCCATGGATGGAGGAGCCTGGTAGGCTGCAGTCCATAGGGTCGCTAGGAGTTGGACATGACTGAGCGACTTCACTTTCACTCTTCACTTTCATGCATTGGAGAAGAAAATAGCAACCCACTCCAGTGTTCTTGCCTGGAGAATCCCAGGGACGGGGGAGCCTGATGGGCTGCCGTCTATGGGGTCACACAGAGTCGGACAGGACTGAAGCGACTTAGCAGCAGCAGAGCACAGTTACAAATAATCAGTTCTTGTATTAATTCCTGCAAGTAATTATTTTTTTTGAATTATTCCAAGACTTGTCAGCTTCTTGTCACTGAAGGTATGCATATTGACAGTTTCACTCAGTGAGCTAAAAAATCAAATCCATTTTCTTTATCAAAGGACTGTCACACTAAAGGTCTTGTTTCTTTTCTTCTATTTTCAAAAGGAGAATTGCGTCCTAGACCCTGTATCTTGCGTGTTTCTTTTAATGTTATTCAGGGAATCCTTGTTGTTGTTGTTGTTGTCATCCCATTTTATGGTCAGATCTTTTAAATGTTTATTTTGGAAACAAAGCTGTGTTCTCTCTGCAGAAGGGCTGCTTTATTCCCACCTAACAATTACATTTAATGCCAGGGATTGAAAAGGTTCAGTGCAGCAGAAAAATCCCAGAATTTGTGGTCAGAGATTGAAGGTTTCAGTTCTGATTGTGCCATTTTCTCAGCTCAAGTTTTCTCCTCTGCATCATGGAGGTGGGTTATAATCAAATCTACAGAGCAATGTTAAGAGAATTAAATGAAGCATGTTCTGCAAACTGTAAAATACCATTCGAGTTATAATTACAGTTACCTTTGAGACTCTCTCATAGATGCCTTTGAAACAAGGTTTTAGTTCAAATGAGCCTCTGTTCATTAATTCCCACTTTTTCGTTTAACACTTTCACTGAGTACCTACTGTCTGTTAAGCAATGCTCTTGGTTCTGGAGAGCCAGTGGTGAATAAAACCAGCTAAGTCATTGCCTTCATGGCACTTATATTCTAACAGAGATTGTTAAGCTCTTAAACCCTATCTTTAGAGACTTTTGCTAAGAAGTCTGCCCTTTTAGATGTCTGTTCTGTTCTGGTTTATGGAGAAGTCATGCATGCACTCATTTCTCATTGACTCAACACATCATCGTGCATCTGCAATGTATCAGAATTTCCTATAGAAGCATTCATAAAAATGACAGTCCCTTCCTTTGAATAACTTAATTCCACAGGAGAAATAATAAACTGGCAATGCTACTAGAAGAGCTTCCCTGGTGGCTCAGCAATAAAGAGTCCGCCTGCAATGCAGGAGATGCAAGAGACATGGGTTCAATCCTTGGGTCAGGAAGATCCCCCTGGAGGAGTAAATGGCAACCCATTCCAACATTCTAGCCTGAAAAATTGCATGGACAGAGGAGCCTGCCAGGCTACAGTCCGTGGGGTCACAAAGTGTCAGATATGACTGAGAGACTGAACACAAAGCACAAGCTGCTAGAAAAGGAGAAAGAGTGCATCATGCTATGAGAGCTCCTAAGAGAGAGCACCCAGCCCAGGTCAGGAAGTCTCATCTTCTCAGAGGTGATAACCTCACAGCTGTGTCTGGAAGAGCTAACTGGGTTAGTAAGGGAGAGGTTGGATAGACATTCTGGCAGATAACTAATATCATGTTAATAGTTAATGCGGGCATTTGAGCAGCTGCAGATGAGAACACTGAGGCACGGCGCTGCTCAATTACAGGACATTCAAATAGCATAATCTATAAATTTGGAAGGTTTCTCCTTCCCATCCTCCCGTATAATAAAGTACTTAGAAGTCTCATTTTTAAAATTATTTTTATCCGTATTTGATGCCTATTAGTTGATATGCTAAGTAAAGTTCTTCTTTATGTTCTTTCTAAGTGAATGGGGAGTCAAAACATTCTCAACTGGCTGGATCATAAAGAACTTTTTGACACTCATTGCCTGGCAGGCAGGTTATTTCCAATAGAACAAAAGTCTTTGACATTTGTCTTGACACATGCCTCTGAGTGACTGGCCTATCATTTCTCATAATTTCCTTTGGTTAGCAACAGAAACCAAACTAGAGCAGTGCAAAGAATTCTGATGGAGACTAAATAGATTTAGCTGTGGGATTTGGTAGTGTAAGGACAAGGACAATTCTAATGTCATTCATTGATCAAGTACTTTTTATTTCCAGTTTAGCCAAGTCACCTTATTACTTGAAAAGTTACTGATTAACCTTGTATCTTTGGCTGCTGTTGCTGCTGCTAAGTCGCTTCAGTCATGTCTGACTCTGTGTGACCCAAGAGACGGCAGCCCACCAGGCTCCCCCATCCCTGGGATTCTCTAGGCAAGAATACTGGAGTGGGTTGCCATTTCCTTCTCCAATGCATGAAAGTGAAAAGTCAAAGTGAAGTCGCTCAGTCATGTCTGACTCTTAGTGATCCCATGGATTGCAGCCTACCAGGCTCCTCCATCCATGGGATTTTCCAGGCAAGAGTACTAGAGTGGGATGCCATTGTCTTCTCCTGTATCTTTGGCACTAGCCATTAATTGGGGTCAATATTTTTTACTTTAGAATGAAATAAAAAATTTTATTTTTTATTTTTGAATACTTTTAAAAAATAATTTTGATTCTTCATCTTGGACTAGACATATATTTCATGTTGCCAAAAGCCAGATAGTGTTGTAAAATTAACTATAGGGTGACCAAAGTTCTATAGGACCAAAATTTATCCTTCATTATGTCTGGGTTTTCTGTTCAATGGTTCCTCTCAAAGCTAAATCTTTTTTATGATGGTGTATGGTTCTATTGCCTTTTCATGGCCTATTTATGTTGTTTTGAAGACTATCAAGAGATTGGTGTTGATAGAAATCTGATGAGTTGATTCCCTTCCTGGAAGAAATCTGATGGTTTTATTTCTTTCCTCATAAAGAGAGCATTATCCCATTTTTTTATGGGAATGTAGGTAGTGATTACTCACTGGTTTGTTGCCTGAATATAAAACATGCCTTTATTATGACTTCTGGTTTTTGTGAAAGTGTCATCAATTCAAACTTGAAGGGTTAGACTAAGCTAGTTAAATTGGCACTGAGTCCAGTAATAAATTATTAACCTCATTAAGCATTCGAAAAGAAGGGTGGTTCTAAGACAGGAAAGACCCTTTCCCCTTTACCTCTCTGTGGAGGTGACTGTCATCTTTTGTTTGAGGTATTAAGAATAGCCTTAATTGTATGATTTATCATAAGAAGAATTGGTTCTTACTGCTCTCTTCACTACTTCTCCTCTGCCACGAATTGACCTGACACCTCCACGTGTTATTGATGTAATTTGTTCCATCCAGACATCCCCTGTAATCACAATGACTAGGTTTCTTTTTCAACTGAATGCACTCTAGGATTAAAAACTCCCCTCTTCTTGACACAGCGCGCTAAGAATCATGGTGCCAGAGCAGAGAGCACTTATCAGAACAGAAAAGAGCACCAGAGAAGAACACGCAGACCAGACCAATGGAGAGCTACAGTACTCTATAGACAGCACCAGCTCTTGAAGGAAAGGAAGCCTGATGAAGAGCTAGAATTGAAAAGCTGTCTCTACAGCGATGTCACCAAGATGGTGGAGTAAGAGATCAGCGTCTGCCCCCTCACAAAGCTCCACAGTTAGACAGTGGACACTTAGACACAAAGACATTTCTGGGAGAGCTCTGGAGTTCACTTAGGAAACTTCAGCAACACTGTGGAACAAAAAACAAACAAACAAACTTGACAATAGCCACACAACAAGGGAAAGATGAACAGCTTCATTTTGTCTGTATCACCCCATCTCCTAGGCCAGCACCGGTCCACAATAAGACAGAACTCCCCATCTAGAAAAAGCTTCCCTCACTCAAACTCAGTACAGGGCGAGTGACCAGGTTTCCTAGCCTTTCCAAGCACGATACAAAGAACCAGATTCATTTCCCCACCACCACCACTCCTGGTAGGAGCAGGTATAGCTGAGATGAATAGAGATGGCTAGGAACAAGGAAGAAGAGCAGGAGCGACCAATATCCTCTGTGCAGTGGAAGCAACAGCAGTTTCCAGTGACCGTCCCTTCAGACGGCCCCGGCACTTTCCACAGCTGAAGAAACTAAGGGTGAGCACAGCTGCTTAGACCACCTGCAGATTTCTCCAAGCTTTGCCCCAAGCATGTTCACACTTGCTGATGCCCACCAACTGAGTTCTCTGGTCTCTCTTCCTCCACCCCACCTCCAACAACCTGGAGCCCCTGGCTGGAGCCAATTGGTGGCTTAAAACAGCACAAGTTTATTATCTAACAGTTCTGGAGGTCAGATGTCTGGAGCTGAATCCCCTCTAGCAGCTCCAGGGGAAACCAGTTCCTTCTTTTCCAGCTTCTAGAGGCTGCTCACATAGCCCAGCCCCTGCTTCTGTGTTCCTGTCTGATTCTGACCCTCTTAGGTCTCTCATAAGGACATTTGTGATCATATTGGCTACACTAAACGGTGCAAGACAATCTCCCAATTTCAAGATTCTTAACTTAGTCACATCTGAAAAGTGCCTTTCACCAGGTAAGGTAATGGACTCACAGGTTTCAAGGACTGAGATTTAAGATATCTTTGAGAGGCCATCATTCAGCCTACTACAGTGGGGTGAATGCTCAACAATTATTTTCAAAGATGGAGAGTTAGTTAACAATAGTCAATAAATCCTTCTTATAATCCGTATAGTCCAATGTGGCTCTAGTTGACTCAGATTCACTTGTGGTGTTCAAGACTCAAATCTGGGTAAACATCCATGGAGAAAGTAACTGACTGACGACATGGCATCAGTCAGGCTCTCCTGCCCCACTCTCTCACGGCCTCATACCTTATGTTCTGTAAACAACAATATTGCTGGCCTTGGTAGCACTGCACCTGCGCACCCACGTGGCCATGGGCCACTTTTGTCTGTTTTAGTGTATCTGTAGTCTTTGAAGACTCTCTAACGCTGCTGCTGGTGCCCTGAGAGAATAAACATGCCTATAGTCACCATGGCGCCTCAAGTCTTCTTCCAGCTTTCCTGGCTGCACCTTATCTACCCTGGATTCAGTGAACAGTGTGAGTGGCAAAACAAGAGCCTACATAAAATTGTTTTAGTGAGATATATTTTATCTAGGACTCATGTGTGCTATATGGTACACAATATATTCCTTCATTCAAGTCACTGGTGTACATTTTAGCCTGCTAAGAATAGAACATTTTCTAGTCAAATAAAGACCTCTTTTTCCTTAAGTATTAAACAATAGCTACAAGTTATTAATTCATTTAATGATCCATGAAGTGTTTTACCATTTTATCCCAAATAACATGAAGGAAAAATAATCAAACCCTTCACTGAAATGCGTAGGTACTAAGTCAATGACACTTTTCCTGAATTAGCAGTCAATCATCACCTTAAAGTGATATGAAACCAATATGGCTTCACCCGTGCTTGATAAGTACATATTGGTTCTTGGTGATCCCAGTATTCTTTTCTAAAGGTTTACAAACTGTATATTTAAAAATCCAATCTCAGTTGCTGATTAAAACTAAAATTCAGTTGTTCAGTTCATACCTTCTGACAGGAACATGTCTCCCTTTAAAAACTGGAATACTATATGCAAGTCTCCAGTTTTTTGGTACCTCTCTCCTGCCACGGACCTAAGGTTCTTTTACTGTGCATAGTTAGAACCATTTTTGTCAATGTTTTGTCTCTCTAAAGTTTACTTATTCACTTCACTTGTGCCTTAGACTTCTTGGTGCATTTCTTATATTCCAGCCATTCTTTTATATTCATCTTTATGTCTCTATGTCTTTTGTAAAAGTCTTTTATGAATCTGGACTTAGAGTAAAATACCTATGCAACCACATTATTTTCCTTAGATGTCTTTCCTTTTGCCTTTCTCACTGAACTTTTAAAACTTTTATGCAGCCTGAATTACATTTATAGAACATTCTGCCCTTCATCGTCTATTTTCCCTTTCAAAGTCTCAAGAAAGCATTTTAACAACTGGCTTTGAAAGGCTAGGGCACATGAATAACTAAGCCCAGTGTTTCTTTTCTTCGGTATTAAGCATTTACTGTTACGTTAACAATCAGTTTTTCCTTCTCAGTCAAAATCAAGTCTAGGATGAATTTGCTTGCATTTAATCTCTTACTTTCTCAGTAATAAAATAGTCAGGTAGTAAAAAATTTATCAGATGTCCTCCTTTTAGCCAAATTTAGAGTTCTAACAGATTTCAAGAGAATTGAAGTCTCCTGAAATACCAATATATATCTTTATAATCTGTGTTAAGGAAACATATTTTTTCTGTTGAGGCTTGTGAAACTTCACACAATATCATTTCATCCAGCTGCCCTCTGCCATGCTTACAAACTCAAGTTTATAAATTTGCATAGAGTTGGCATATTTTTTTCTGGGAGGAGCTTCTTCCCACCTCTTCTTTTTGATTGATTTCCACCTGCCATATTCTTGTCTAGAATCTATTAACATCATGCTTAATGATGGCTAAAACTGTGTTTACCTCCTTGACAACATTTTGGGTTCAATTTATTACCCATTTTTTTGTGAACTAATTATGTGTCAATATAAGGCCCAAGTATCTTTCAAGATCAGTTTATAGGATGTTTTTATATAATTCCTTCATAATACCTATTAAAAAAAAAGATATCATTGCATAAAGTTGATGTTAAGTTGAATCTACAAGCCAAAGCTTACCAATAAGAAATAAACAGATTCTGACACATGTCACAGTGGAATATTATAGCTATACAAAATACAAGTATGTGGATGATTTTGATAAAGGGAATTAAATGCAGCCTTGTATATGGAAAATGTTACAAGAAAGAAGATTACCATGCTGATTCCAGCTATATAACAATGAATACAAACATATTAACAGCAATTGAATGTTAATCTCTGGTGTTTAGTTTTCAAGGGAAGTTTAGGGTATGTTCAAGGAATTAGAACTTTAAAACTGCAACTAAGTAATCAAAGCCATATCATATTTTTATTTGTACAATGAGACAACTATCCAACTGAAGCCTACTCCACTGTCATCATTAGCTGAACCAGATGTAATAGATAAATCAATGAAATTCTTGTTAAGTATTCTGGGACCAGAGGAAAGGAAAAAAAAATGATTCATTTGCTATTTTTAGTTGTATCTCTCTGGAAAGAGCAAAGAGTTTAATTGGAAGGTTTATGAACTCCTAGGTTTCTCAAATGAAATCAAACTCAAAACTAACCTGCATCAGACTCATCTGGCATTTTTGTAAAAAAAAAAAAATGGACATCTCTCATCCTCATCTGGCCTGATCCAGTCACAAATTGTAGCTCCTAGAGCCTGGAACTCAACCTTTAACAAACACCTCAACTGATTTATAAGCATTCTAAATTTTGAGAACTCAAGCATTATCATAAAAGATTTCATAGGGACCACAAAACCCTAAATCCTGTGTGTATGATCACTTTTCATAGCTATTAATAGATTTTTAATAGCTTCATGGAGTCAAAAGAAATTTTGAGATGACTTTTTTCCAAGCAAAGTATATAAGTATTGTTTATCTACAAAGACTGTAGATTAAAAAGATTTTAAAAATGAGATTAGAAAAATGAACCCCCATCTACAACTTTTTCTTGAAGTGCTACTGTTTTCAAGTTTTTTTGACAAACAATCCTTGACAACTCTTTTCCACTTTTTGTCTCAATTAAGATTTATGATGGAATGAGCCATCTGAAAGACCTATTTACCACACAGACTGATCAAGATCACAATTTGATTGGACATTAACAGAACTGATTTTCTACAATGATAAGCCCTAGGATTTAATAACATAGGATGCTTGCAGTCATTATGGCAGATCTAAAGGTTTTTTCTTAAGTCACCCAGAAAAATCAGGTAAACCTAAGGTAGAAATTAGGGAGTAACTTGCATCACGAAGGATATCAAAAGAGTTTCTCTCTTAAAAATTGCATTTCTTAGATGGCAGATCTCTTTAGCACAACACAGTCTATGGCAATGAAAATGATCAAGCTTTGTTCCAAGTTACATTGAGATTGTGGACTTCAAACTTGATACTAGTGCTGCATTGAACAGCTTCGTGGGGAGAGAGTAAGTGCATTTTGTACTTCAGAGCCAGAGAATAGAATGTGGTAGATTGGAAAAATGGAGCGACAACATTTTACAGCTCTTAGTATCAAGAAACATTATCTATGTTTCCACTCTTTGGATCTGAGTAGTCTTATGACTTGCTTTGACCAATAGAATGCAACCAATTCTGGTGACTGTCCCGTAGCTTCCATATTTTGCCTCTGGGAATACTCTACTCCCACATAGGGAAACAGGCTAAACTACTGAGAGAGAGATGACATGGAGAGAGACCCAGCCAACATCAAGGCCCAAGACATGTGAGTAAGATCCCATTATATCTTTTATCCATGACAGAGAGGGAAAATGACTGGAGGTGCATGAGTCACTTCAGCCAAGACTGCAGAAGAACTATACAGTTGGTCCCAGACAACACAAAGAATTTTGAGAAATACTAAGTCATTGTTACTTTTAGTCACTAAATATTGGAGTGTTTTACTACATATCAATAATGCAAGTTGCAATATTATTTGCTTTTTCATTAAAGAAGTAGGAATAAAGACAGAGATTTTTACTAAAGAAGCAGTAATAAAGACATAAAAAGCACTAGAACATATTTTGAAGATAATATCTTATTGTGACAGACAAGACCATATATGATGCCCAAACCCTCCTTCAGGGAAGAACTTGCTGCCCAGATGTAGGAATGCAGTTAGCAGACAGCATCTAACTGTCAGTCCTTCAGGGTTCACCTCAGCTACTGAGAAATACCTTTCCTCAGGTCATGCCTTAACTAGGGAAGCCCACATTCAGTGACTTAGTGAGGTGGGACTACAAAGTCCCAGCAATTTCAGTCCAAAAGCTGAAATGCTCATGTACAGTTCTTGCCCAAGAACTCCCCACTGGGTTGTCCAAGGCTTTTGAACATTTTGTGGGAATGTTTGTACTAGGCGCAGTGTCCAAGTGGTTATAGAGTATAGTGGCAAGCATTAGCTCATACATGATCAGCTTCTAGGTTTACTCTGGTAAAAATTCCCTCATTTTTTCCCTCAAGACTGATACTACCAGGTATAAAGGGGAAGTGATGAACTATTTCTCTACTTATTGGTCAGTGACTGCCATGTTCTTGCCAGTTAGGCAAAGGAGGACGTTTTCACCATTTACCTGGAAAACTTTGTTTTCCAAAGTACAGGGAAGATTTGATAACAAGTCAGACCCTGTCTTGAGACTTGTATTCATTTGTTTAATAAATTAAATAAGTTTTATCATAATAATATTGAACTATATATTTTTCAAACCATTTAAAGTTTTTCAAATCACTTGATCTTCATAATGACTCACCAGGATGTGCATATTTATTCTCAAATTAAAAAAAAAAAACTAAGCTTTAAAAAAAACTCAATGTCATGAAAGTAGTAAATAATATGGGAAGGATTCGAACCTAGCTCTGTCTGACTCTTTAGCCCATGTTCTATCTGCAAGTTCACTGCCTTTTATAGAACTAAGCACTGATTTAAACAGAAATGCAACATAATGGAAGAAACAGCATGGCCTAGAGGCCTATAGTGAATAATTCTCCTTTGCATTCATTACTAAGAGAAAGAGAGAGGCAGAGACAAAAAGAGAATATGGCAGAAAGGCAAGGGGAAAAAAAAGAGAAAGAGAGACACACAGAGGGCTCAAACAAATCTTGTATGCACATGGACCGAGAGGCCCACAGAGACAGACAGAACTGTGTTTGAGTGTCTCCTGTGGAGTTGATGATCCTGAGGCTCAGAGAGAGAAATGAACTTCCCCGGATCACCCAGCTTCCGGATTCAGGGAAACTTGAGGAAGACCGCATCTCCTCAGCAAGACAGTAGGCACTGGAGGGGCAGCCATGCAGTGCTGGAGTGACTGTGAGGAGCTACCCCATGTCCAAGGGCAAAGGAGAAGCCCCAGAAAGACAGTAGGAGGGGAAAAAATCACATTTAGAATCAAACCCCATACCTATGCGAGATGCTCACAGGGCTCAAACAAACCTTGTGTGCACCAGGACCCAAAGACCCCACAGAGACTGAGGCACTGAGGGTTTGAGTGTCTCCGGTGGAGGTCAGGGGCAGCGGCGGACTGCTTCAGGGGCAGGAGCTCAGGGTGCAGCAGACCTGGGTGTGGCCTAAGCCCTCTTGGAGGAAATTGCCATTAACCCCACCATAGAGCTGCCAGAACTTACACAGGACTGGGGAAATAGACTCTTGAAGGGCACAAATAGAACCTCGTGTGCACCAGGACCCAGGAGAAAGGAGCAGTGACCCCACAAGAGACTGAGCCAGACTTGCCCGGGAGTGCCCAGGAGTCTACGTTAGAGACGGGTCAGCGGTGGCCTGCTGCAGGGCTGGGGGCACTGAGTGTGGCAGTGAGAGCATGGGACCTTTCAAAGAAGATCGCCATTGTCTTCACTATCTCCACCACAATTTGAAGTGAAGGGAAGTGAAAGGCGCTCAGTCGTGTCCAGCTCTTTGTGACCCCATAGACTATACAGTCCATGGAATTCTCCAGGCCAGAATACTGGATTGGGTAGCCTTTCCCTTCTCCAGAGGATCTTCCCAACCCAGGGATTGAGCCCAGGTCATCCACATTGCAGGCAGATTCTGTGCCAGCTGAGCCACCAGAGAAGCCCATATTTACCTGGGGTCACCATTGTTTGGCCCCAGGTAAATAACAGGGGGGGAACACAGCCCCATTCATCAACAGAAAATTGGATTAAAGATTTACTGAGCATGGCCCCACCCATCAGAACAAGACCCAGTTTCCCCCTCAGTCAGTCTCTCCCATCAGGAAGCTTCCATAAGCCTCTTATCCTTCTCCATCAGAGGGCAGACAGACTGAAAACCACAGTCACAGAAAACTAACAAAGCTGATCACATGGGCCACAGCCCTGTCTAACTCAGTGAAACTATGAGCCATGCCTTTTAAAACCGAGACAGACGGGTCATGGTGGAGAGTTCTGACAAAACGTGGTCCCCTAGAGAAGGGAATAGCAAACCACTTCAGTATTGTTGCCTTGAGAAACCCATAAGGACTATGAAAAGGCAGAAAGATAGGACGTTGAAAGATGAACTCCCCAGGTTGGTAGGTGCCCAATATGCTACTGGAGATCAATGGAGAAATAACTCCAGAAAGAATGAAAAGACAGGGCCAGAGCAAAAATAACACCCAGTTGTGGATGTGACTGGTGATGGAAGTAAGTCTGATGCTGTAAAGAGCAATATTGTATAGGGACCTGGAATGTTAGGGCCATGAATCAAGGCAAACTGGAAGTGGTCAAACAGGAGATGGCAAAAGTGAACGTTGACATTTTAGGAATCAGCGAAGTAAAATGGACTGGAATGGGTGAATTAAACTCAGACGACCATTATATCTACTACTGTGGGCAAGAATCCCTTAGAAGAAATGCAGTAGCCATCATAGTCAACAAAAGAGTTCAATGCAGTAATTGGATGCAGTCTCAAAAACGACAGAATGATCTCTGTTCATTACCAAAGCAAACCATTCAATATCACAGTAATCCAAGTCTATGACCCAACCAGTAATGATGAAGAAGCTGAAGTTGAATGGTTCTATGAAGACCTACAAGACCTTCTAGAACTAACACCCCAAAAAGATGTCCTTTTCATTCTAGGGGACTGGAATGCAAAAGTACAAAGTTAAGAAATACCTAGAGTAACAAGCAAATTTGGTCTTGGAGTATGGAATGAAGCAGGGAAAAGGCTAATAGAGCTTTGCCAAGAGAATGCACTGATCATAGCAAACACCCTCTTCCAACAACACAAGAGAAGACTCCACACATGGACATCACCAGATGGTCAATACCAAAATCAGATTGATTATATTCTTTGAAGCCAAAGATGGAGAAGCTCTATACAGTCAACAACAACAAAAAAAGACCAGGAGCTGATTGTGGCTCAGATCATGACTCCTTCTTGCCAAATGCAGACTTAAATTGAAGAAAGTAGGGAAAACCATTAGACCATTCAGCTATGACCTAAATCAAACCCCTTATGATCATACAGTAGAAGTGAGAAATAGATTTAAGGGATTAGATCTGATAGACAGAGTGCCTGAAGAACTATGGACGGAGGCAGGGATTGTATAAGAGGCAGAGATCAAGACCATCCCCAAGAAAAAGAAAAGCAAAAAGGCAAAATGGTTGTCTGAGAAGGCCTTACAAATAGCTGTGAAAAGAAGAGAAGCAAAAAGCAAAGGAGAAAAGGAAAGATATACCCAGTTGAATGCAGAGTTCCAAAGAATAGCAAGGAGAGATAAGAAAGCCTTCCTCAGTGATCAATGCAAAGAAATAGAGGAAAACAACAGAATGGGAAAGACTAGAGATCTCTTCAAGAAAATTAGAGATACCAAGGGAACATTTCATGCAAAGATGGGCTCAATAAAGGACAGAAATGGTATGGACCTAACAGAAGCAGAAGATATTAAGAGAGGTGGCAAGAATACACAGAACTGTACAAAAAAGATTTTCACGACCCAGATAATCATGATGGTGTGACCACTCACCTAGAGCCAGACATCCTGGAATGTGAAGTCAAGGGGGCCTTAGGAAGCCTCACTATGAACAAAGTTAGCAGAGGTGATGGAATTCCAGTTGAGCTATTTCAAATCCTGAAAGATGATGCTGTGAAAGTGCTGTGCTCAATATGCCAGCAAATTTGGAAAACTCAGCAGTGGCCACAGGGCTGGAAAAGGTCAGTTTTCATTCCAATCCTGAATAAAGGTAATGCCTACCACACAATTGAACTCATTTCACATGCTAGCAAAGGATTGCTAGCTTCATGCAAGCCAGGCTTCAACAGTGCATGAACCATTAACTTCCAAAAGTTCAAGCTGTATTTAGAAAAGGCAGAGGAACCAGCAATCAAATTGCCTACATCCACTGGATCATCAAAAAAGCAAGAGAGTTCCAGAAAAACATCTACTTCTGCTTCATTGACTATGCCAAAGCCTTTGACCGTGTGGATCTCAACAAACTGTGGGAAATTTTGAAAGAGATGGGAATACCAGACCACCTTGCCTACCTCCTGAAAAATCCGTATGAAGCAACAGTTAGAACTGGGCATGGAACAATGGACAGTTTCCAAATTGGAAAAGGAACACATCAAGGCTGTATATTGTCACCTGCTTATTTAACTAACATGCAGAGTATATCATGCAAAATGCCAGGCTGGATGAAATACAATCTGGAATCAAGATTTCAGGGAGAAATATCAATAACTTCAGATATGCAGATGATACCAGCCTTATGGCAGAAAGTGAAGGAGAACTAAAGAGCCTCTTGACGAAAGTGGGAAGGGAAGAGTGAAAAAGTTGGCTTAAAACTCAACATTCAGAAAACAAAATTCATGGCATATGGTCCCATCACATCATGGCAAATAGATGGGGAAACAATGGAAACAGAGACAGACTTATTTTAGGGGGCTCCAAAATCACTGAAATGGTGACTGCAGCCATGAAATTAAAAGATACTTGCTCCTTGGAAGAAAAGTTATGACCAACCTAGACAGCATATTAAAAAGCAGAGACATTATTTTGCCAACAAAGGTCCATCTGTCTAGTCAAAGCTATGGTTTTATGAGTAGTCATGTAAGGATGTGAGAGTTGGACTATAAAGAAAGCTGAGTGCTGAGAATTGATGCTTCTGAACTGTGGTGTTGGAGAAGACTCTTGAGAGTCCCTTGGCTTGCAAAAAGATCCAACCAGTCCATCCTAAAAGGAAATCAGTCCTGAATATTCATTGGAAGGACTGATGTTGAAGCTGAAACTCTAATACTTTGGCCACCTGATGCAAAAAACTGACTCATTTGAAAAGACCTTGAAGCTGGGAAAGATTGAAAGTCGGAGGAGAAGGGGACGACAGAGGATGAGATGGTTGGATGGCATCACTGACTCAATGGACATGAGTTTGAGTAGACTCCGGGAGTTGAAGATGGACAGGGTGGCCTGGCCTGCTGCACTCCATGAGGTCGCAAAGAGTTGTACACAACTGAGCGACTGAAATGAACTGAACTGAATAGAAGCCTATGAAGTCATGAAAAAGACGGAGAGAATGAATGTGAGAATCCTAACACTCTGCTATGGATGAATATAGATCCACTCACTAAAACTCAAAGTGGTTAACTTTAGGACCAATTAGAAGTACCACTTTACACAACACTGAGTGAACTTAAAGTACTCGTTATCTCATTAAAATACTAAAAATATAAGAGTTATAAGAAACAAATAATTTTATGAGCACCAGATCCTTAATGATTCAGTGGAGGAACTCAGAAGATTTGAGGTTGGGGGTGCAAAAAGATCCCCATAATGCTCAGTTCCCACAGCCCTTCCCTGATCCTCTGCCAGGGAGAATTCTGCCAGTGCAGAATTTTGGGTGGACTGACCTTCACCTTGCCCTAGTTTAGCATTTTTTATACTCACTTGCTTGCTTCTGGGAGAAGTAGTATGCTGCTCTGGCAAAATTTGTCCTCATAGGGCTCTGGACTCAATTTCCAAACACTGAAAATAATCCTCCTTTTTTTCTCCCTTAAAGACAGAATGGTGTGGGGTAGGGGCGGGAGTGGTCCAAGAGCAGCTGAGCCCCTCCCTGAGCTCCCAGAGCAGCTTCCCTAAAAGTCTAAAGCCTCCTACTTGAGTTTAACTCCTAGATTTCTTGAGTACAAAGCTCTTCTCTGCCCCTGCATTGTGCCTGTGGTGAAGGGGGTTGAATCATTCCTTCTCATTCTGTAGTTCAATAAATTTTTTTGTTCTCTCTTCATCTCCTGCCCCTCCCCTCTAGGGCTAAGTCTCTCTTGAAGAAACGGCCATGCTTCATTTAATCCTGCTGCAGCCAGACTGCTGCAGATGTCATGCTTCTGATGAGACATTAAATCAAGGTAAACACTAATCCCCCAGGCTGAGGCATCTATGAAGACAAGAAAAATGTGGCTTCACCTCACAGAAACACTGCAGTCAATTCAGGCCCTCGACTTTGCCTCCAGACCCCACACCCACAGAGTTAACTATAAAACATTCCCGCTGGAATATATTAGAAGCAATATATAACTTAATGAGAAAAATATTTTCACAAATATTGCCTGAATACCTATACTTTTGAGAGCGATAGACGAAATTAATAAAATTATGCATCGAAAGAGTGCTCACATTTTCAACGTAAAAGATCGATATAATCTAGATTCTTGTGTGACCTGAGTATAATGAAATGAGATACAGATTTTTGAAAAAACCAAGAAGTCAACTCTGAACTGCCATTTCAGAAGTTTTTCCTCTAGATGTTTTAATCTTTCATATTTCACTCTAATGCACCTGGAATTTTGATGTTACTTAAGAATATAATTCATTTTTTTCTCTTTTTTATTTTTTAAATTATGAAGTATGATAACACATTTACCAGGAGACTTGGAAAATACAGAACAAAGTTACACATAATTCTATTATATATTACAGTTTTTTTAAGTGGATAAATTAAGATATTTAGTTGGAGTTTTAAATATCAAACTTTCAAAATTCAATATAATAAATATACAGAAAAGTAGAAGAATATAGTAGACCTGAAAGTACCATAAACCAATTCAACATAATTAAGATTTATACAATTTTCACACAATGGTAGGATACAAATTCAACTTCCCATAGACTATAAACTAGGAGACACTGGAACATATCTAGGGGCATAAAACAAGTGCAAAATTTTCATGGTCTAAAGGTATTGAAATTATAGAGTCTATTCCTTTATCACTATGGAATTATGTTAGAAATCAATATCAAAAGATATTTGAAAATAACCTACATATTTTCAAGTGCAATGTGACATTTATCAAGAGATTTTTGACTTAGCCATTGAAAGCCTCAATAAAGTTAGAAGACTAAGAAAACACAGGGGGTGATTGCAGAGAAGAAAGCATTTAAATTAGAAATTAATATCAAAATGAGAAATTAATATCCAAGATACTTTTTAAACCCCATGTGTTTAGAAATTAAATATCTACTTTTAAATGATGAATGTAAGAATATAACTTGCATTTTTAAAACTAATTTTACCTGCACTACTTATTGGGAAAAAATGTTATACTGATAAAATCATATATACTAGCCTATGTCTAGGTTGTCTGTTTTGCCCACCGTTTCCTATACCAGCACCATACTGGTTTAATTCTTGTGGTTTATTGCATGTTTTAATATCTAGAGCCCAAGTCTCTTTATTTTTATAAAATTCATTGCTATTCTCACGCCTTTATTCTTCCACTAAATAATTCCTCAAAATACTTCTCATTCAACATTTGTGAACAACTCCATTTTTAGTAGTCAAGACTCTCGACATCAGAGGCAAAAACTCAAATTAAGTCAGCTTTAAAAGGGAGGAACACTATACGCAAGAATTAAACCCAAACTGATCTTAATTCTATATGGAAAATCTAAAACTAGAAAGTGTCTGGGGAAAAAAATTTAGGAAAAAAAATGTTATGGCCTTAGGTTTAGTAGTTTGTTTTTTTTTTTNAAAGTGTCTGGGGAAAAAAATTTAGGAAAAAAAATGTTATGGCCTTAGGTTTAGTAGTTTGTTTGTTTTTTTTTACATAGGATGCTAGAAACATAACCCATAAAATAAAACAATTGGCAAATTGAAATTCTTCAAAAGTAAAAACTTTTGTTTTTTGAAAAACATTGCAAAGAAAATGAAAAGACAAATCACAGACTAGGAATAAATATTTGCAAAACATAAATTTGATGAAGGACTTGTATCCAGAATTATATTCTAATCATATAATAAGAAGAAAATAAACACAATTAAAAGTGGGCAAAAAATTTGATCAGATACTTCCATAAAGATATGAGTGAAAAATCAGCTTATGAAAAGATGGTTGATTTTGATTTGAAAGCAAGCTGCTCCTCACATAGCCTGGGTAGCACCACCAGGGTTATTTAATTATGATTCTGTAGAAAAATTCCAGGAAGTCCAATTTATTCATAATAAATAAAATACTGGAAAAACATTTTTAAAAGACACTTGGCCTCATTTTTCACTAAAATTACAAGAGATACCTATTAGAATTGCTCAAATTAAAAGAGGAAAAAAAATACATGAAATGTGGTAAAAAAGGAACAATAGAAATTTTCATTGCTGGCTGAATGCGAAACAGTACAGCCACTTTGAAATAGTTCAGAAAATTCTTATAATATCAGAAATATATTTATCAAAGTACTCAGCCGATCCCATGTTTGGGTATATTTACCCAAGAGAAATGAAAACGCGTCCATACAAAACCCTGAGAAACAATTCTTTATTGTGGCTTTCTTCATATTCACCAAAAGTGAAAGTGTCTGTATACTCGTGAACCCATGAATAAACAAAACTGTGATATATCCAAACAATGCAATACTATGGGCTTCCCTGGTGGCTCCTTCAGCAAAGAATCCACCTGCAAAGCAGGAGACCCATGTTCAACCCCTGGGTTGGGAAGACCCCCCTGGAGAGGGCATGGCAACCCACTCCAGTATTCTTACCAGGTGAATCCCATGGACAGAAGAGCCTGGGGCCTGCAGCCCACAGGATCGCAGAGTCAGGCACAACTGAGGTGACTAGGCATGCAGGGAAAAGACAAAATTATAGGGATAGAAAAACACATCAGTGTTTGCCAGGGCCAGGGTAAAGTAGGAGACTGCCCAGGGGTATGATGAAACTTTCTGGGGTGACAACAATAATCTCTATCTTGATTGTGGCAGTGATTATACAATTTTTATACATTGATAAAAATTCATGGAACTACTCATCTAAACAGGGTAAATTTTACTGCATGTAAATTGTGCCCCAATAAACCTGTCCAAAAAGGGGAAGGGGTGGAATTTAGAGGCTCATATAGTTAAGATACTGAGTGTTTTCTGATTTCAGGCACGTTTAGGCGATGTCACTTGTCTTTCCTTCCTTCGTGTTGGTTTACTCTTTCCAAGCGGTGCAGCCCACCATTTGCTTCCATTTTACAAGGATCTTCATAGCTCATAAACTCAAAACAAATTCCTCTCCTCCCATAACAATGGAAATTCTTCCCAAAAGACACTAATTGGCCCTACATAGGCCTCATACCCATTTCTGGTCAATCAGTATCTGAGCTCTGGGAAATGAGATACTCTGATTGGCCACCTTGAGTTATTTGCCCACCCTTGGGTGGCAGGAAATATGGCCACATCAGATTTGCTTGATGTGGTAGAGGAGCAGTTTCCAACAGAAAGGGCAGCCAGGCAGACATAATAACAGATGTTCTGACACCCTCACTTGTGATTACCGCATGCCAGTAATCTATCTGCTGCTGCTGTTGCTCAATAATACTCATCCAGGCCTTCCTCCCTCAAGCTGTGTTCCATGGAAACTGTACAGCATGTTTTCCAGATTTTCATCTTGTAGTTATAAGTTTTCACTTACAACACATCATTGGCTATGAACACTTTTCCCTTTTTTCACATGAGCCCACGCCAGTGTCTTCAAGTTGGAATGGCTCTTCCATGCTGAGAGACTGACTTTAAGGCAGAATGCACAGCTACCTTCCAGGCGGTGATCTGACCCGGCACTTTGATAACAGCACTAGGAAGCAACACTGCTTTCACACTTGCCTGGGTCTCATCGACTCACTCGGCAGTATTCCTGATACAGAGCAAGAGAGGAGAAGACCAACAGGTGAGCCAGACTGACTTGCATAGTTAATCTCACTATACAGAAGCCCAACCCAGTGTTGTCATAGCTCTCTTTCAACTTCAGAGACTGATTATACTGTCTGTGGATTTTTTCAGCCCCCTCAGGAAGTAAATAGTTATGTTTTGGAAGAAACCTTAGGGACTGTTTAGTACGAAAGTCTCGCTTTAGATTTCCTGCCCATTTAAGTCACCACAGAGCATTGAGTAGAGTTCCTGTGCTATACAGTAGGTTCCCATTGCTGCTGCTGCAGCTGCTAAGTCACTTCAGTCGTGTCTGACTCTATGCAGCCCCATAGACAGCAGCCCTCCAGGCTCCCCCATCCCTGGGATTCTCCAGGCAAGAACACTGGAGTGGGTTGCCATTTCCTTCTCCAATGCATGAAAGTGAAAAGTGAAAGTGAAGTCGCTCAGCTGTGTCCGACCCTCAGCGACCCCATGGATTGCAGACTTCCAGGCTCCTCCGTCCATGGGATTTTCCAGGCAAGAGTACTGGAGTGGGGTGTCATTGCCTTCTCTGGGGTTCCCATTAGTTATCTATTTTTTGCATAGTAGTAGGGCTACCCTTATAGCTCAGTTGCTCTCTGCTATCTGCTATCTGCCTGAAATGAATCTGCCTGCGATGCGGGAGACCCTGGGTACCATTCTTGGGTAGGAAAGATCTGCTGGAGAAGGGATATGCTCCCCACTCCAGTATTCTTGGGCTTCCTTTGTGGCTCAGCTGGTAAAGAATCCACCTCCAATATATATGTCAATCCCAATCTTCCAGTTCTTCCTACCTGCCCACTTTGCTCCCTCGGGGTCCATACATTTGTTCTCTATTTCTGCTTTGCAAAAAAGGGGATAAATGGCTGATTCACTTCGCTGCACAGCAGAAAATAACATTGTAAAGGAACTATAATAATTTTTTTTAAAACTCCGCCTTTGCAAATGAGAAAACAGAAAACCTGAGAGCTTCGGCTACAAGATCTCAGACTAGAATCTGGGCTTCCTTATTTTTTGACCTGTGCCCTTGCCACTATTTTTGATGCTTTTCTTTTTTCTGAGATTTCTCTCCAGTTAACGATTTGTCTCTGAACTTTTCTACCACAAATGAATGTAAATGTTTTGAAATGCAAATCAGTCAAGGTTGCCACTCATTTAGTAATACATTGTGATATTAGTGTGTTATCCTGGGAGGATGTCGAGTTTAGCAAGCTCTGAAGTCAGAAAGACTTGAATTTGAGTCCTGGTTATAAAAGTTATCATTTGGGTGACATTGGCAAATTACTCAGCCTTTTCTTATCAATAAAATGAGGATAGTAATATTATTCCCTTTAGAGTATATTATGAAGAATAAGATTTTTAAAACATTTAACATATTTAGTATAGAGTCCTTAAAAGTGAAAGTGAAAGTCACTCATTCGTGTTTGACTCTTTGCGACCCCATAGACTATACAGTCCATGGAAATCTGCAGGCCAGAATACTGGAGTGGGTAGCCTTTCCATTCTCCAGGGGAATCCTCCCAACCCAGGTCTCCCACGTTTCAGGCAAATTGTTTACCAGCTAAGAAGAGTCCTTTACCAGCTGAGAAAGTCCTTACTCCTAGTTCTTACTGAGAGACTGGAATTGACATACATATTGCAGGCGGATTCTTTACCAGCTGAGCCATAAGAGAAGCCCAAGAATACTGGAGTGGGGAATAATAATAATAAAGGACTGCTAAGTCACTTACTTAGCAAAATTAACCATCTTATCAAGTTTTCTCATTGGTCTATGCTTCTACCCTAGTCAAGAGACTAGGTGAGGAGGGAAGGAAGAATAAAAATTTTACAGTGGACCTAACAGACTTAAACTAGTGATTTTATTTGATGCTGTTTTAAGAAAATATTGATCTCTTATGAAAATACTCCATATCACTGTGTTGGATTTTGCTTTGGGGGCGAATGATAGCTTTAGGGCAAGAAAAACAACTTTTGGTATTTTACTAGGTAACAGTGAAGTTTAATATCTTGGTTGCTTACAATTCTGGGATTATATAGAAGGAAGCTCAGGTGAAGATTTGGGAAGCTAAAGGACAGGATAGGACAGGAAAGACTTGCCAAAATGGCACAGGAGTGTAGAGCACATACAGAGTTATTCTTGGGTAAGTCAAGGAAAAAGAAATGGAAAGGCATCTTGGCAAAAAGGTCAAGTCTAGGACAGCAGCTGAATAGACAGTTGATTATAGGTCAGTGAAACGAAGGGTACTTTCAAGAACAAGTAGCATGAATCAGAAAATTAATTGAGGATCTGAGTTTCACTATAAGGAGCTGGAACAATAACACAGTGGATCATTTGATGGGAATTACCAACAATGACCCTGGGTTCTAAGAAGTGAAATTACCATTGCCACGAAGAATCCCACATATGTTATGCCCAGGATCAGGATTGAGCCAGACTACTGTAAAGTCAACAAACAGGAGAGAGCGGGAAATATTTTAGGACAGAATGGATAGTGATACAGCAGTGTCCTGTTTATAAGAATGTCTTTCACAGTCTTCACATGACAGCAGACGTTCACAATCCATATAATCTGAAATAGGAATAAAGAATTGATTGAAATAAAGCATGATTGCAGAATTTATAAAGATATTTTGGTACATATGCCCAGGGGCATCTAAAAATATGGCCATGTTTTGCAAAATTAAGAAAATAAACTGAATACATTAATGATAGAGGAGGCATCACACTAAAATCCAACTGATATATTTGTTAATTATTTTCAAGAATACTCTAAGACTCTTAGGATGCAGGTTATTTACTGAAGTGGGAAGTTTTCTTTCAAGTAACTTGCAATTATTCTATGAAATCCAGAAATGGAAAATTCTACAGCCGTGAATAGTTTTGGAGTCATGAATAATTTTAAGAATATGTAAGGATGCCGAAAGGGATAATTTCATTACTTAATACAACTCTGTGTGTGTGTGTGTGTGTTTAGTAGAGAACATTTAGAAACAGGGGTCAATGTGTGGGCATGGTACAATGTGTGGGCATGGGAACTACCAAAGGAAAATGGAGGGACTGAATATAAGGCAAATCAGTAATTACAGAGATCATTTTTATGGTTTCCAAGCTGTGATTTATACATATCTAAAAACTCTGGATTAGGGTCTCAATGAAAAATCCAAGAGAGAAGCTTAGTCAGAAGCCCCTATACTCATTTCAACCAAAGTGATTTTTTTTTTCATATGAGCTATGACTAGAGATTGGTTCCATAGAACATTTGAAATAAAGGACTCCAATATTTATCTCAGAAAAATTGTTAAAGATTTAAAAATGAACAAAAATAGATTACTGAATATCCTGTCAAGTACCTTCTTCCAGGTTATTTTATTTGAAGAAGCCTGTACCTTTCATTGCCTTTGAAGTATTTCACAGCTCTGTAAGTTATAAAATACAGTAGTGCAAAAGGATTCTTGTCCATAGGAAGGCAAATGATTTGTTTTTTCCTGAAATATTGCCTTGTGGATACTGACAAGTTAGCATCCATTACTAAACTTGTTTCTTGTTCTTATATGTGTGTGTGTGTTTACATTTGGAGGGGGGAACTAATTGTTGCATCTTACTGGCTCCCTAATTAATTAATAAGTTAAATAAAAGTCTTTGACATTTGTTCATGTTAGTATGAGATTTATAATTTTACATTTGAAGAGATCATCCTTTAAAACTTATAAAATAATTATTGGCAGCTGTTGATGTAAACAAATAAAGAAATTGTATGTCAAAATAACAGTATATTGTTAGTATCTGCACCATGGTTAAAAATCAGATTTCACAATTTCCTGCCCAGTGTTGATGATATTCACCTGAGAATCTGATCACTGATATTTATAATTTGATGAGAAAATTTAAACTTATTAACATACAAAGATTTACTGAATATCAAAATATAAAGCCAGTCAATTAAATTTTGCCACTTATAACAAAATTAGCTCTATTTTATCTGAGAATTTATATAAAATATATGATTTAGACTTAAATAGGACATCGCTAGACTGAAAACAAATTATTCTCTACTTCCCCAAGGGAGGTACCTTGTATCAAAGAACTTTTGGGGTCTCATCCTTTTTTCTTCCTTGACATACATGATGGATGAGAGTCACATGTATGACACACTCCCATGGACACAGATAAAGTGGTCTATTTATTATATACAAATTCCTGCAAGCTGACTATAACTTCTCTTACTTCCTTCTTTAAGAGAACATATCAGAATATTGATAAATGGGAGACTATTAAGGGTTTATTCTGAAACATATATTTTAAAAAGGCAAGTCATTGCCAGAATTGGATGTTTACACAGCTATAAGGAATAAATTATCTGAACACATTTCACCTTTCACAACCTGGGGATTTACTACCTCCCTGGTTGATAATCACTGGTTCAGAAAGATGTTAACCTTTATTTTAAATAAAGGGAGCAGAAGCAGGTATCCACAATGAAAAGAAAGTAGAAATATTTTTTTTAAAAAAGAAAAAAAAATGTTTTAAAAGAGATAACTAGGATTGAAAGAAAATAGATTTCTAAGGGAGAGTCCTGGACAAGAAAGGATTAAAGAAGAGAAATAGAGAAAGATAAAGGCCAGATAAAGTAGCCAAACCAAGGAGGAATGCATTCCAAAGTAACTCTTTAAGCATGTTTTGTCTTCTTGTATTTTCTGATATAGAAAGTCTATACTCTTATTACAGGTAGAATCTTGTGCCCCTCAAATTCAGATGTGAAAGCCTAATCCTTAGGGCTTCACAAAGTGACCTTATTTGGAGTTAGGGCTTCACAAAGTGACCTTATTTGGAGTTAGGGTTTTTACAAACAATAATCAAGTTGAAATGAAGCCACTAAGCTAGACTCTAATCCAGTCTGATTGCTGTCTTTATAAAAAGGGGAAATTTGTAAATAGATATGCCCACCAAGAGAACACCATGTGAAGATGAAGAAAGAGATTGGGGTGATGCTTCTACCAACGCAAACCAAGACTGCCAGGACGCCACCGGAGGCGGAGGGAGGCGCCGAGCAGATTCTTCCTCAGAGCCTCAGAGGGAACCAACTGCGCCGACACATTGACCTTGGACCAACCTAGCCTTCAGAACTAGGGGACAATTAGTTTCTGCTGTTCAAACTACCCAGTTTGTGGTACTTTGTTATCACAGCCCTAGAAACCTGATATAATTCCAAGGCAGTGGCAGTAATTCTCAAGAAGATGGGCCATATGCATGGGTTAGGTAAATGACTTTCTCCGCTGAGGGTCTAGAAACTGGAAAGAATTCAGGGCAAGGCAGACAAGGAACCAACAACTAAACAATGACTGCCAATTAATGTTAATTCAATGGAAAAGAAAGGAGGAAAATCAAATATTTTATTATGTATACCCAAAACACATTAAAATAATGAGAGGGTTACCAAGTGCTTCTAGGGTTCAGAATTATATTTCTGGCAGCAAACAGGTCAGGCAAGGTGGAGTATGAGATAAGCCTGAAAAGTCAGACTCCTCCAGCAGCCGGGTTTTCTCCAGGTTTAAATACTGTGGGGAACGTGACTGCCTGCAGCCTGAATGGCAATTAATTCTCCGGGCGAAACAAAACAAAATTAAAATGCATGCTAATTTTTAACTACTCTCTTGAAAGTACGCCAAGGTGCAGCTCTGTAAGTTTTCAAGGGTAGTGAAGAAAGCGTTACTGTGTTTGTACTCACTTATAGGACCTCTGGCCTTTATATCCCTGCATATGATTTCTCATAAACCTTTTAAACAGGGAAGAAAGGACACACTGGAATTAACAACATTGTTAAAAATCAAGTGCGTAAGAGTACATGGAGGATAAAGGAGACACAAATTGGCAAAAGACACATCAGACTGTTAAACCAGTTTGACTATCCTGTGGATCACAATAAACTGTGGAAAATTCTGAAACAGATGGGAATACCAGACCACCTGACCTGCCTCTTGAGAAACCTATATGCAGGTCAGGAAGCAACAGTTAGAACTGGACATGGAACAACAGACTGGTTCCAAATAGGAAAAGGAGTACGTCAAGGCTGTATATTGTCACCCTGCTTATTTAACTTATATGCAGAGTACATCATGAGAAATGCTGGGCTGGAAGAAGCACAAGCTGGACTCAAGATTGCTGGAAGAAATATCAATAACTTCAGATATGCAGATGACACCACCCTTGTGGCAGAAAGTGAAGAGGAACTCAAAAGCCTCTTGATGAAAGTGAAAGAGGAGAGTGAAAAAGTTGGCTTAAAGCTCAACATTCAGAAAACGAAGATCATGGCATCTGGTCCCATCACT
>SJYQ01003684.1:80264-106153 GCA_006410935.1 Redunca redunca | reverse complement strand
TCTTGAGAGTCCCTTGGACTGCAAGGAGATCCAACCAGTCCATTCTGAAGGAGATCAGCCCTGGCATTTCTTTGGAAGGAATGATGCTGAAGCTGAAACTCCAGTACTTTGGCCACCTTATGCGAAGAGTTGACTCATTGGAAAAGACTCTGAAAGAAAAAGAAAAAAAAAAAAGAAAAGACTCTGATGCTGGGAGAGATTGGGGGCAGGAGGAGAAGGGGATGACCGAGGATGAGATGGCTGGATGGCATCACGGACTCGATGGACGTGAGTCTGAGTGAACTCTGGGAGATGGTGATGGACAGGGAGGCGTGGTGTGCTGTGATTCATGGGGTCGAAAAGAGTCGGACACGACTGAGCGACTGAACTGAAGCTATTTTATTGTCATGTGAAAATGTCTTATCACCAGTTATCCCTCCAGTCATTCCAGAATCCTGCTTCTCCACAACAGCTCTCTACTGTCAATAAAGCATGACCACTGTTCCCTCGTGTAGACCATGATCAGAACCACTGGGGAAAGAAATGGAGAGAAGTGCATTATCTTGCATTGAAAGTAAGTACGATTCCTTAACTGTCAGTTGTCAGATAGCTGTCACCAAACTTGCATCACAGTTCTGGGTATGTGCTATTCTCTTATCTGAAATATCCCCTATAGACACTAGGCTTTTCCCTGGAGCATCATTCCTCTTAGATTTTCTCCTTTCTTTGGTTTTTCACTCCTTGTACTTTGCTTCTTAGTCGCTTCTACTTAACTGTATTCACTTGCTAAATCAAGTGATTTTTGCATTTTATACTTCTGCTCTTCCAGAACCTGGTGAAGAGCTGAACCTGACGGTCCCAGTTCCTATCCAGATGGACTTCCCCTTCTCACTAGGCTCATATCTTATGTACCTTAACCTTTCTTCCTCAAAAATGACACTCTAATCCTAACATCCTTCGTTTCACAGCTGAGTAAATAATTGGGGTATATATGCCTGTGGTTGGAGAGGAAACTCAAGTTCTTTCTTCAAACATCCACGGATCTACTCCTCTCTTTTAAAATAATTAAGTAAAACATCTTTACTTGCTCATTTTCAACATCTTTCTCTTCCCTTTTTCTTGCTCCTTAGTCACTTATGTTGTCTCTTTGACAACATAAGATGAAGAATCAAAAACCTGGATTTAACTCCTAACCATTTTCCTGCTTTATAGAAGGAAAGTCCTTTAAGTTTTTATTATCATTGCCTGTAAACGAGATGATTATCATCAGCCGGACTATGAGACAACATTACTGTGAGAAGAGAATGCCTGAAAAATTCTGGATCTGACTGAAGTTAAAAAAGTTAGTATGTTAGATAGTTGATGTTTTACAGTTTTGTCTGAGAGAAGAAATTCATAAGCTAGAGATGGATAGGTTAATTAAACCTTATGTAAAAGTTAAAAAGGAGCATGAGTAAAAAGACATGACTAGAAAGTGGTGTCTTTTTAATATTTCAGATTTTAAAATGTTAAACATTTGACCAAAAAAAGTTGTGAGTATAAGACTATCTGAGGACAGTTTGAGGAGGATGGCATTTGGCCAAAACCAATAAGACCGTCTGCTCATGCTACTGCCTCTTTCTGGAATTCTATTCTGGCTTCTCTCCTACTGAGCTAAGTCTTTTTAGTTTTCTTTGATAATTCCGACCAAAATTGATCTTGTCGCCTCCTGACTGCCCAGAGCACAGACGATCTATATCATTTACTTCAGCCCTTAATTAACAGGTTATTGCATATCATCTAGATTTCTATGTATTCTTTAATCTGTTAATATTCAACAGCTTCTTAGATTCAGGTGATTTATACCAGTCCACAAAGCTGAGCGCAGTATTAGACAAATATTATATATTATCCATTTGCCTTTGCATTCTGTCTTATGATGCTTTCAGATTCCTGCTTCCCTTTCCTAGATTTTATGTATTCTATTCTTTTTAAAAAGTCGGTTTTCTAAAATCACCTTCTGGATCTTGGAAAATTCTTTTCATAGTTATGCTTTCTCCTTTGAGTTTCCACAATAACTTTACTCTCCTTGTTCTGCAATATTTCTTCATGCCACTATATTGGTTCCTAGTCCCTGTATAGGTAAGTATTGCTGAGTCCTCTTCTTCGATATACAAGTGGTCTGGACTGATATCTGCAGCAGGGACTTCTACAACAGGGAGCTGAAATGGCCCACTTCCTCATTTTCTGACACTTGGAACAGTTGGGGTTCATGTATATTGTAGCCAACACTCTCCTGTCCCTTTTCTCAACTATATTTTACTTGTGAAGACTATACTTCCACACTTCCTATAATGCAATGCTCTATCAATCTCTTCTTCTCCCGCCTTAGTCATGTTTCCCCTTTTTTTCTGGTGTTATAGGTTCTGCTGCTAAGCTGCTGCTAAGTCGCTTCAGTTGTGTCCGACTCTGTGCGACCCCATAGACGGCGGACCACCAGGCTCTGCCGTCCCTGGGATTCTCCAGGCAAGGGCGCTGGAGTGGGTTGCCATTTCCTTCTCTATTGCATGAAAGTGAAAAAAGAAAGTCAAGTCGCTCAGTCGTGTCCGACTCTTAGCGACCTCATGGACCGCAGCCTACCAGGCTCCTCCGTCCATGGGATTTTCCAGGCAAGAGTACTGGAGTGGGCTGCCATTGCCTTCTCCGGTTATAGGTTCTAGTTGGACATAAAAAGAGAGGTCTTCAAATATTATGAAAACGGTTGAAGAAAGAAAGTGAAAGTGTTAGTTGTTCAGTCCTGTTCGACTCTTTGTGACTCCGATGGACTGTAGCCCACCAGGCTCCTCTGTCCGTGGGGTTCTCCAGGCAAGAGTGCCGGTGAGGTAGATATGTCCTTCTCTAGGAGATCTTCCTGGCCCAGAGAGCGAACCCCAGTCTCCCACACCGTGGGTGGATTCTTTACTGTCTGAGCCACCAGGGAAGCTGATGAATGTGCTTAACACTACTGAACTGTAATCTTAAAAATGGTTTAGATGATAAATTAATATTGTTTAATTTTTAACCACAATTAAAGAGAGAGAAAGGTCTTTATCTGGAACAAAGAAAAGGGAAAAAGCAGAAGACAGCATTATGGCTACCCTAAAAGTGATGGAGGTGCAGCTGCCAAGTTTTCATACGAAACAGAGCTTTTGTAAACCAAGGGGCATACCCTGAGGGTGAGGAAGGAGAGATGAAGTTCCTCCTAAGTACTTCAGTTATTCATAATAAAGGTAAGTCAACAGTGGAGTCTTTTAATCTCAATCCAAACACCTCGTAGTGAATGGACATTCCCTCAGATGCCAACAATAAATTGATTATCAGTCATCCATTTTCAGCGTCACTGCAAATTTCTACCTTTTTCTCATCTTCGTAGGCATATTCATAGGAAGACACGACATAACTTAAATTAGGAGCCACTATTCAGGTGATCTTTTACACAAGAAGCCCCATTTTTTTAAAAAAACGCTCATTAAACAAATTTCAAGTCAATTCTCTATTCATATTTAAAAGTTCTCAATAAGGAAAAAGCAGCCTAATACCAAGTCCCTGAAAAATTTAGAAATGGATTAGAAAGGGAGAAGCAGTTATGAACTATCAAGATGGGAAATGACAGGTTCCAGACACTTTCAAACATTTAAAGTACAGTCTAACAACGTGGGAAAAGAAAAAAAATTACAAAGAGCCATCCTGGTAAGTTCATTGCAAACATATTTTTATTTAAGAGAATAATTGTCTTCAACAGTGACCTAATGAGCCTTAGATTGTTCATTAGCATATAGCCAACATTCTGTTATGGTTTCCAGCTGTGCAGAGAGCACCAAGAAGACAGAAAACCAAGACAGCCCACTATCCTGTGGAATCAACAATTTGTGTATAAAGCTTATAGATTCCAGAAAAAGATCATCACTCATACCACAAATATTTACTGTATAAACAGAACCAGGTCTAGATCTCAAATGAGCAGAACAAGCAGCTTGCTTCCAGGGTGTGTGATAACAGAGAATTTCAATGTTTCTTCAAATTATTCAGAGGCCTTCCTCTCTTCTCACCCAAAAGGCAATGCTCCCATTAATGCCAACTATTTGCATAACTATTTGCATTAACACCTATGCTTTTCTCATATCAACAAGTTACTACCTTCAGAGGCAGGAAGAAGGTAAGTTGCAGTAGGAGAGAACATTTCATTTCCTTTTGTTGTATTTCATTTGGTTTTACTGGGCTCATACTATCTGAAGCCACCATGTAGGTATTGTGAAATATGCACAGATAACAGAGCACTGTTTGAGCCCTCCAGGGAGCTTTATATTGGAGGAGGGAAAATGTACCATAGTTCAAGTGTCCATGGAGGAAACAAAAGAAAGAGGCAGTTGACAGTGGATTACACTAGGAAAAGGCAGTCTTGGGGTCCAATCAGTGATACTATCCCAACATTTTCAAATCCAGATTCAGTAGTACAGAGTCTTTAGAGGCTTGCTCTTATCTACTGACTGGAAAAGAGGCTACACAGAAGGGTTGCTTTTAAAATTCTAGAATGTATCAGAGGCCCTGAATGATGCCAAATTATATGAGTGGTCTTAGGGAAAAATAAACACTACTGTCCATGCCTTGCAGATTGATTAGTTCACTCACAATATTTGTTGAGGGCCTTCTGTATGCCAATCACTATTTTAAGAACAGGGTATGTGTAAGATGTTATATAAACATGCACTACTGAGAATCAAACCCAGGCCGAACAAATTGGATCTTCCCTTTGGCTTTCTTGTATTGCCAGTGGCATTTAAGGATTTTTCAAGATTTTCACTTGACACTATCCATGTTATTAGAAACCACTGCAGTCAGAAAATTAGAATTCATTAACAGGCAGATATTGTACTTGCTACTAAGATATATGAAGCTATATTTATCCTGCAGTGTAACATATCTGCTTCATCAGTGCAGGAACAAGGCAATCTTTCATCTGGATGAAATAGCCTTGAAAGCTTCGTCACTGCAGTGCAGCAAGAAGCTACTAAAATGGCTCTTCCTGGCCTTTTTCTTAAAAAAAAAAAAAAAAGACTGCACCACCTCCCAAGGGCTTTGGATGCAGTTGCTATAGCAACACTATATCTGAGTCAGAACTATTAACAATCACCATGGCAACAAGTGTCTCACTTGCCATTTCCAGAAACTCATTGCATTTGGACTAGAATCATCACACCATGTAAAAATGGGTGGGGCTTTCTTCTCACTAAGAAACAGGATACTTTCTCCAAATAACTTAACCCTAAAATATTTTAAATAAAATAAAGCAAAAGGAATTATAAGGGAATAATACTGTCACAAGCCGATTATCTTCTTTTCTGAAATACTATAAATTGATGGAAATAATGGTTAAATGTTAATAATAGATATGGTAGATTCATTTCCTCCAGTAGGATCCAGTAAAATCTTTGGTATTAAAAAGTTCCTTCCTATTTTGTAAATTCCCATAACTGCTTTATTTCTTTTGTGTAGTTCTTTTCTGCCTCTGCTAATTTCCCTTTTTTCCCCTCTGTCAAACACTCTCTTGAATTGAATATTTAACAGAGCAGAATTCTTTAGAGATTAGTGGATCATACTTGTCAAGTTAGAAGCAGCAGAAAGAATCACACATGTTTCTGGAATTACATCAATAATGGAATGTGTGGTACTCCATGGGAAGTGGTCACAATGGAGCTGCAGGGCCATCTTATTTCTTTTCTTTCTTAAACATAAGATGGTAAGAATGGGCAGTGTCCAGGTTTTGATCTAAAGTATAGCCTCTACAAGTGATTGGACACTGGAGAAGAATCATACTTTAATATACACAAAGCAGCTCTAGTCTCAAGATCTATTGGATCCTCATTGCTCTCACATTACCTGCCCTCCTAGATGTCCCAGTGTGCCTCTTCACCTCCTGATCCTGGAGCCTTTGTCACACCCTGTCATGTCACACAGTGACATTTTCTTGGGATCTCTGTTCTGGATCAGAGTTGCTAAGGCCAGATAATGTTGACAGGTAACTTTCAGAATAGGTTTTCCTGTGTATTGACCCAAAGAAGACAAAAACAAAACAAATTTTCCTTAACTAAAAGCCAAATTATACCAAACATCAAAATGATCTTTTTCTTTTCCAAGTATCTTGTTCTGTGAAAACAAAATATTCTGTTATGATGTGCCCTTTCTTCCCTCAGAGCTCAGGGGAGTGAAGACAGGCTCCAGGGCAAGTGAACTTTGGGACAACACAACTTTACTAGTGATGAGAGAAGGGAAATGGAGATGGCCCTTCTTTTCACTGTGAATATCAGGTTATTTTTGCTCATTATTATGTAGAATGGAAACTGAGGAAGAAAGGTGGGTAATATCAAAGTGTCTTATTAAGCCAATGTGATTAAGTGTTAGGAGGTCCTTGAGGAAAGGCTCTCTAGCCTATTTTTGAGAGGTTAGCAGGACTCCAAGGTCAAGGGAACATTGGACTGAAAGTTGCGGGCTACCTGTAGTCTAGGGTAAACAGGTGTTCAGAAAAAGGTTATATTTTATAATGCACCCACCTCTGAGTGAGGCTATCACATTGCTGCCTTGACTCGGGTCTACCCAAGAAAATAGGAACCAAACTTTCTCCAGAAACTATAAGTGACATCAGAAATGTTCTCATTTATGATTTTCTTCTCTGAAATGCTGTAATTGTCTATAGCTGCTTAACTGTTGATTTTTCCATTTTTCCCCCTCCATGTTCTAAATGAAATTGAGTCCATGTCCCTCTAAAAGAGAAACCTGCCTTGTCCCATGGTGTGGATAGTCAGATTAAGGGTCACCTACATATTAGTCAATTAGGGGGGCTTTTGCTGGGAGAATCATTCCCTAATGGGCAATCTTCATGGCTATTTGTGTATCAATAAATCACAGAAGCACTAGCTTTGGACTCAAATCCCTCTTCCTTACCTTAAGGGCTGTGAGACAATGAGTACAAACTTGATCACACTGATCTCATCTTCTCTCATTTTTGAGAGAGAGCTAACAATAATACAGGGCTTCCCTGATAGCTCAGTTGGTAAAGAATCCGCCTGCAATGCAGGAGACCCCAGTTCAATTCCTGGGTCGGGAATATCCTCTGGAGAAGGGATAAGCTACTCACTCCAGTATTCTTGAGCTTCCCTTGCGGCTCATCTGGTAAAGAATCTGCCTTCAATTAGGGAGACCTGGGTTCAATCCCTGAGTTGGGAAGTTCCCCTGGAGAAGGGAAAGGCTACCTACTCCAGTATCCAGGCCTGGAGAATGCCATGGACTGTATAGTCCATGGAGTTGCAAAGAGTCAGACACAGTGGAGAGACTTTCACTCTCTAAACAATAATACATAGTTTATAGAATTGTTTCAATGATTCAACTGATATACATAGAGCTCCTAGTACAGTACTTGCCTCTCAGTAAACACTGTTATTACATTATTGTTGGATTCGTCTACTCATTGCTTCCTATTTGGATAGAAAATATATATAAAATATTTTTGACTTAAAGATTGTTCATTCGTTTATTCATAAATTCATTCAAAAAACATTTATCTGTGAGAGGCAGGGACAAGATGTAGGTCTTGCCTGCTAAGATATAATTTTCTAATATTGCAGAAAATAGTAGAGGAGGGAAATCATTGTAAATGATATTTCAGCTTCAGAATTAAACAACAGATTTTCCTCAGCTGGGTGGAGTGTTCAAGATTTATCTTTGTGGGCTGCTCGCCTTCTCTAACACAACTCTTAATAGTAAATATGCCCATGGGCTTTTTTGTACTCCATTTGTGAAGCTATAGTATAGGTTGTCCCAATACTGCCATTAAAATTGCCGCTTTAAAGTGTTTGTTTCTCTTGGCTATAAAAATAAAAGTTCCCTGTAGACTGGAACTTGGCAAACAGTTTGATTAAGTTGGGCTATTTTTATTTTATGCTCAAAGGGAAGCAACATGACCTAGTGAAACAAGATGCCTGAGGTCAGAAAACTGGACTTTCCATTCTGACTCTGCCATTGAGTTATATTTGGAAAGTTCCTCAGTTTCTCCCTGCTTGAAAAAAATGGAGACTAGTTTCTCCCTCCTATATTTTATTATAATGTGAGTAAAAGGGTTAAATATTATAATGAACCCTAATTCTCTCATATGCTGTCTCAAAATAGTGAAGTGAAAGTCGCTCAGTCGTGTCCAACTCTGCAAACCCATAGACTATATAGTCCGTGGAATTCTCCAGGCCAGAATACTGGATTGGGTAGCCTTTCCCTTCTTCAGGGGATCTTCCCAGCCCAGGGATCAAACCCAGGTATCCCGCATTGCAGGTGGATTCTTTACCAGCTGAGCCACATGGGAAGCTCATGTCTCAAAATGGGAACCTGTAAATACTGCTTCTACTGCTTCCTTATTCAACCAAATAAGAGCAGGAAAATGTAATCAATCTGGCCTGGTTTATCCATGTGAGAATAGACATAGCAAGTGTCAGAGATTAAACCTCTAGCAAACAGTACCTTCTAAAAGAATTCAGACATGTTTGGGCCCAGTGAGAGAACAAGTAGATAAGGTGCTCATCCTCTGAGCCTCAGTTCAAATAGTTGTTTATTATTTGTGCATCACCACTGATTTTTCACAAATTTCCTCCTCACGAGAATTTAAAACATTATGAAATACACTGCTTTGCGATAACACTCTGCCTTCCATTTCTGCTGTCAAGGAAGGTCATGGAAGGCAGAAGACTGATAAGTCACTCTTTGACACTCCCTTATACATGCGTGCATGCACACACAGACACACACACACACCTCTACAACTAAAATCATTTAGCTGTCCTCCATAGAGGCCATCTAATGAGTTAAATCAGCTGAACAATGGGCCTGACAAAGCAGCGACACTGTCCAGGCCTAGCCTAGGCTGGGTTAATTCTGTGAAATCAGCTGGGTGCTAAGAATCAGCAGTAATTCAGATTGAATAGAATTCTGCTTTTCCTGGTGCTTAGGCTTAAAATAAAAAAGATGTACCTTCTTTCTCAAAGAACTTTCAAGTCTGTTTATTTGGCAACCTTTCCAAAAAGGTCATGTGTTTTCTGTGGGCAGAAACTGTACCTTCTGTTTGTTTTCCTTACAGCAGCTAAGACAAATAACTTTGTATATCCTTGTTAACAAATGTTTTGATTTCAGGGTTCTGTAAAGACTTTTCAAAAATTAATAAAACACTTCCTAACTGCTGCTGAGTTATAGACAAGGGAATCTATTCCATCTGGTCACAGTCAGAGCAGTTTTCTTTGTAACCCTGCCTACTGAGTATAGACAGTATCTGAGGTGTACATTGAACCAAGATCACTCTAAGTAACTTTCTCTTATTGTTTATGGGTCTATTAGGGCCAGAAGGCACAGATGGCCCAACTCCATCCTAATTAATCAAGCTGTGACAAGATGACATAATGACGGACCTAGAAAAATGAGAGGAAGCACCATTTTGCGGTGTTAAGATTATCCTTTTGATTTAGATAATCTGAATGCTATAATTCCATATTCAAAATGATTCTATTACTACCAAAGATTCACTCCAGACTTTGTGGTCTTTCTGACCCTCTGCTTTCGTAAGTAGTTATTCTCAGTATTTTAGGTTAAAATAACAAAAATTATGTAAGGTTCTTTGATTGCTAGTAATAGAAATAACTAGTTAATAGCTAGTTAATTTGATCAAAAATTTATTATTAGAATGTTAGTGGACAATGACCAAATAGAAGGCCTCAGAACCCAACTTAGAAAAATCAAGTGCAGGTAGTTTCTGAAGCTCTCAGCAAAATCTCATGTCTGCTGAAGTGAGCGAACTCTTTTCTTGTCTCTCAGCAGAGTGTGACTAGTCAAAGTTAGTTCAGGTCAGTTCAGTTGCTCAGTCGTGTCCGACTCTTTGCGACCCAATGGAGTTCGGCACACCAGCTTCCCTGTCCATCACCAGCTCCCAGAGATTACACACACTCATCTCCATAGAGTTGGTGATGCCATCCAGCCATCTCATCCTCTGTTGTCCGCTTCTCCTCCCATCTTCAATCTTTCCCAGCATCAGGGTCTTTTCAAATGAGTCAGCTCTTCGCATCAGGTGGCCAAAGTATTGGAATTTCAGCTTCAACATCAGTCCTTCCAATGAACACTCAGGACTGATCTCCTTTAGGATGGACTGGTTGGATCTCCTTGCAGTCCAAAGAACTCTCAAAAGTCTTCTCTAACACCACAGTTCAAAAGCATCAATTCTTCTGTGCTCAGCTTTCTTTATAGTCCAACTCTCACATCCATACATGACTACTGAAAAAACCATAGCCTTGACTAGACAGACCTTTGTTGGCAAAGTAATGTCTCTGCTTTTTAATATGCTATCTAGGTTGGTCAAAATTTTCCCTCCAAGGAGTAAGCGTCTTTTGATTTCATGGCTGCAGTAACCATCTGCAGTGATTTTAGAGCCCCCAGAATAAAGTCTGACACTGTTTCCACTGTTTCCCCATCTGTCTGCCATGAAGTGATGGGACAGAATGCCATGATCTTCATTTTCTGAATGTTGAGCTTTAAGCCAAATTTTTCACTCTCTTCTTTCACTTTCATCAAGAGGCTCTTCTTCATCTTCTGCCATAAGGGTGGTGTCATCTGCATATCTGAGGTTACTGAGATTTCTCCTGGCAATCTTGAATCCAGCTTGTGCTTCATCCAGCCCAGCGTTTTTCATTATGTACTCTGCATATAAGTTAAATAAGCAGGGTGACAATATACAGCCTTGACGTATTCCTTTTCCTATTTGGAACCAGTCTGTTGTTCCATGTCCAGTTCTAACTGTTGCTTCCTGACCTGCATACAGATTTTTCAAGAGGCAGGTCAGGTGGTCTGGTATTCCCATCTCTTTCAGAATTTTCTGCAGTTTGTGGTGACCCACATAGGTAAAGGCTTTGGCATAGTCAATAAAGCAGAAGTAGATGTTTTTCTGGAACTCTCTTGCTTTTTCAGTAATCCATCAGATGTTGGCAAAGTTAGGGTTCATGCTTATTGCTTGGCTGTCTTAGAGCATGTGGCAGAGTGAACCCGTAGGGAAGGCCATGATCCACAGAGATGGGACAGACACCTGAATCTACCAACTCACAAAGGTGTCACCCAACACAGGTAGAGAATCCACCCCCTTCTATTCCCTGAAGTATCAAGAAGCTTTAAGCAATGGAGAAAGAATACTGGGGGCCTCCAAAACCACAAACATTTACTACAGTCATCACCCATCTTTCTCTTCAGTTGTGGAGACATTGTTAGATCTATTCTAAGTCTGTTAGTCCTTAATAGAAGAGGTGGGGAAACTACGTGGGCCTGCTGTTCAGACCCTTGCTAAAGAACTTCTCCCATCAGCTATCCTCATCTCCCCAGTATACTGTAGTCACGGAAACTTCTAAAATAAAGATCCTGCCTATACTTCTGTGCCCTTATGCATCATAGCATCTAATCCAGGTGCTCAATTTAGCAACATTTTGTTAACACTGATACTATCCCCATCTGATTTTCTTGGAAGATGATGATAAGCAAAATGACACTGGCAGCTTTTAATATTTTCCAAGCTTCAGAAAGGAAGAAGGGTTCTGTAATACTAACATAGAGTCAGACTGGAATAAGCAGCTACAGCAACTGGCTGTGTAAGGTTTATGATGTCTAAACTCCCACCAAGCTGCTATCATTTCTCCATATGTCCCCTGGTCATCGAGAGCCAAGTTTAAGATTTATAAAAAGCAGGGCAATGCCTTTCTGGTCATGATACCTCTAAGTGAGCAAATGATGAGGATGAGCTAACCAGCTCATTTACCAAACCAGCATGTTTAATAGCCGTCATCCAAAGAGCATGTGGGAGAGCCAAGACAGTGCTTGCGTTCATACAAGCCTTCAGAAGAAAGATTCTGAATGTCCATGTTCTTCTGCTGTTTCTCTCCAATATTTACAGATTATAATATGACAGCATAATGTATATTTACTCTGATTACTAGGTCATTTTTGCTTCCCAGCTATTCGACTGGTAATTGCTATTCACTGTTTCCTAAATGCTAAATGAGCAACGTGCTAGTGCTGATGAAAGTTGTATGTGCCATTTTAGCACTCTGCCAGGAAAAGAAGCTGGGACCACATGAATGCCAGCTGCAAGGTTTATTCTGTACTGACCAAAACTTTGGTCCTCGTGTATTCATTCAAGTTTTCAGAAGTTATAGCTGCAGTGATATATTTTAAGTAATATAAATAATGATTTTTGTTTTGCTGTTGGTTGGCCCACTAAGTCCAAAAGATCCTGAATTATCTATGTTTTAATTGGTTCTTTGCAGTAAATACATGATCCAAATAACTGCCAACTCTTTTTTCTATCTTGTGAATTTATGAATTTCAGTTTTGGTTATCTTTCTTGCTGGTTTAAAATGATTTCAGATTTCTGTACCAGCTATAAGAACACAGGGCTACTCTTTAAGATATAGCATTTCCTGCCCAGTAAAAACCCATTGAAAAAATATTCCTCTTAAACTCCAATTTTAGATGCATCCTATCTGCAACTTTCCAGGTCAGGCAAGGAAAGGAAGATAAAAGCTGAAGATATCATGCCTGGCTTTGTTTCCTGAGGTTTGAGGTGGAGATCAGTGACAGCACTGGTTTGACTTGATGAGTTTCATACCTTTCTGGTTTCAGGAGAGCATACATTCAGACCTAAGTGTGCAAGCTTTGTAGAAAGAGAAATCAGACAGTAAGGAGTTAAAACAGAAGAGATAAACTCTAAATAAAGCTCTATGTTCACCTGTTTGGCTACAGCCTTACTTTCCCAGTAAGGTGCAAAGTGATAGATGAACAAGGGGACCAGAGCACATAAGCAGGCAGGATAAAGGGGGTGGAATAAGGCTTGGTATTCTGCAAGTCTGCTCAAGGTAAGCTACAAAAAATGGAGCATTATTCCTGGGGCCTGCTCCATGGGTTTGCAATTTAAATTGGGCAGACATTGTTGGGAGCTTATTATAGGTATTTCAGCAGAACTAATAGAGAAGTTTAGGAGTTTCTGTATTATGGACGGAGAGTTGCCTTGGTAGCAAGGAAAACAAGTGAAGTCACTCAGTTGTGTCCGACTCTTTGTGACCCCATGGACTGTTACCTACCAGGCTCCTCTGTCCATAGGATTTTCCAGGCAAGAGTACTAGAGTGGGTTGCCATTTCCTTCTCCAGGGGATCTTCCTGACCCAGAGATTGAACCCAGATCTCCCTCATTGTAGGCAGATGCTTTACGGTCTGAGCCACCAGGGAAGATTAGTTATTTTTAAGCCACAGGAGAGACAACAAATAATTATTCTAGAAGAGTGCCAGTGGGACTTCTCTGGGGGTCCAGTGGTTAAAACTTCACCTTCCAATGCAGAGGGTAGAGGCTCAGTCCCTGGTTGGGGAGCTAAGATCCCACATGCCTTGTGCCCACCACAACCACCACAAACAGAAGCAATATTGTAACAAATTCAACAGTTTAAAGGTGTCAAAAATTCAACAGTAAGTATTTTTGTCTATATGGATTTTGAAAGTTAAAAACAGAGTGGCTTTACCAATAACAACAGCAAAAACTATTCCACAACACCATCATTTCCAATTTCTTCATTTTACCCTCGCTTCTCCTTCCTAGTTCATTCTTCCCACAGCACTGTCTTACCTTAATATGCAGACTATAATTACAAGATAGCCATCTGCTACTCTTCACTCTGTTTTGGACTCCAAATATTTCTGGTGGGCCTTGGTATAACCCTTTGTATTTGTTGTTGTTGGTTTTTTTTGTCTGAAACTTTACGGAAGGATAACTGGGCTTGTGTAAGAATGTTTGATAACATTCCCTTCTTCTAAAATAAGTAAGACATCAAACATCTCCCAGGGTCTTGCCATCTCCACTTGTAGCATAACATCTACCACCCTTAACTTACAGGATTATTTCAGGAATCAAAAGAGGTGAATATATGCTTCATAAATTACAAAGTATAGAGACAGTGAGAGTTGATTGTTTTTAAAATAATATTTTCCTGATTAAAAAAAATTGGAAGACAAACACAAACATGGACTTATAGCTCTAAGTCAAGGCTAAAATGTCTCATTCCTCATTTCTGTGCAGTCATTCGCCTGGGCAGCTCCTTTCCACTAAGGTGGCAGCATCTGTCACATTTCTGTATTGGTCTCTGATTCTCTGAATCCAGAAAATGCATGGGAAATGGACATTTCTGTATGTTTCAGCGTATACTGCTACCTAGATTCCTTTAAGGAGCGCATCTTCCAAGACGGGATGTGCTGTAGCACATTTGCCTACACTCACATGCATGTGCACACATCTGGAAATACTCTTCCTACTCTGATGTTTGACTGATTTCTGTATGCTCTTTCAGAATGCATGTAGATGGATTGTTAGGAAAGTGAAGTGTCAGTCAAGATAACACAAAAAAGCAGCATTCTACAGTAGACAGAAGAATACCTTAGATTTGTGGTAGGCACAGATCCTGGTGATTGGGGATATCTTTCTCTAGGTCTTCCCTAGCCTGGATCTGCCATCATTTTGTTAGTTCATTTGTGTGTGTTTCTCTTGGTTTTCCTCAGAACAGTTCCATATGTGTTAAAGGTGGTAGAGAATATTTAAACACAGAAACGCTAAGGTGTTTATCTGTCTTGGTACGTGGTTGAACTGTGTCATCTTTTCCTATGTACTAAGAAAGAGTTATGTTCTTTTAATTAACTAGCAAATATTTTTTGTATTGACCCAGAAGACATATTTTGTCCATTGGTCTTCGTCCTAGCATCACGGGGCCTGTAACACCACCACATCTTTGTCCATGTACCTGTTCCATGATATATGGATAGTGTTGCTAGGAGGCACTCTTGGAGTGCGGGCAGTGATAGATAACAGAACAGACATTGAAAACTTAGAGCTGTGTGAAGTCCCCTAATGCCGCATCCCACCTTAAATTCTTGGCTCTCATTCTAGTGCTAGCTTACTGTAATACCTGTTTTCCATCTGCACATGTGTCTCATCTATTACATTTTCCTGTCTGAAAGAGGAATTTTAAAATAGAAGCAGAGAAAGTCAGAGGCCTAATAATTATTCAGAAAGCAGGGTTGATGATGGCAGGGAGCCAGCACAGGGTGAGCCTTGTGAGCACTTCTATTTTTCCTTGAGTAGCAGGAAGAGTTCAATCATATGCATCAAAGATTAAAGTGCTTTGAGCTGCCCCTCCAGAGCACTTGGAAAGAGATGCTTTCTTCTGTCTCATCTAGGGAACCTTAAGTTTTTCCATCCATCTATTAATTTTCTACATCTGGCACAGTTTTTCAACTTTCCACCAGGGCTTCTTCTTAAACAAAACTGGTCATTCAAGACATTCATTTTTTCTTCTTTGGAAAAGCTTTGAGATGCTTGAAGGGCAGGAAGAGACGAATATAGGGTCACTCTGCAAAAAACGTGAAAGTAAGTTTTGTTTTTAGAACCCCTGATCTTCTGTTCTGTATGATGTATCTATTGAAATAGTTCTGAAGATTAAATAGAAATGAATTGTGGCTACAAACCTGACTCATTCAACACTGGTCAAAAGCATGAGTCTGAATCAGGTTCAACTCAATTCAACAAGTATTGATTGACTGCCTAGGATGTGCTATCACAGGGTTAGCAGGCTAAAAAGCAGAAAACCTGCAGAGAGGAGAGTGATTAAGCCCCCTTCACCTGCTGTACTTGATGCTTTTATGTCTGAATCTTAACTTACAACTTAACTCATAAATTACAGAAAATTTTTGTGGGAAGGTTTTGCCTTCAGAGTATCCCTTCCCCTACCCGTTAATTAGATACTGATTTTCCTTGGGAAATACCTCCTCCCACTTTGAATCCATAACATCTGGTGAAATTGATTCCATCACCAGTAAAAGGGGAAGGCATGTGAAGCAGGCTAAGGTGATCAGCATGACCTTGCTCTAGCCACAGAAACTGGCTCCAGGAAGAGCACCCATGATATGATATAATATCATATGATATGATATCATAGCATAGCATAGCATATTATGACATAATATCAAAAACAATCTGAACTAATCCTGAGACTATTTTCTGGAACCACAATAAAAGAAATGCCCTCTCTCTACTGAGATTTCAATTTTTATTTTTTTAATAATTTATTTTAATTGGAGGCTAATTACTTTAAAATATTGTAGTGGTTTTTGTCATACATTGACATGAATCAGCCATGGGTGTACATGTGTTCCCTATCCTGAACCCCCATCCCATTCCTCAGGGTTATGCCAGAGCACCAGCCCTGAGCACCCTGTCTCATGCGTGGAACCTGGACTAAAAACGTAAGATTAATAGCCTAAAACTCCTGGCAAAGATACTGCCATTAAAATACAGAGACTACCTGAGAAATTGTTCTAATCCAGAGATAAGGAGAGGCAAGTACCAAAGAGAAGCTGTTGTTTATTTAGTCCTTCGATCCATCTTTCCCAGCAGCCATTTTCCCTTGGAACTCCTGTTATTTGAACCAATAAATTCCCCTTCTTCTTAATCCAGCTTGAATTGAATTTATTGTCACTTTCAACTCAAAGATTCTTGACAAACTTATCCCTGTATTTTACGAATCATCCCAAAGAATACTAACATTCCTTCCATTAATCTTAATCTTAGCTAATTGAAAAAAAAGAATAAGTCATTAAGAAATAATATTTCTTATTTTATATATACTTTTATAAGCATGTAATTCATCTTAATATACCTTCCCATTGGGATGGATCCTACAAATGGATGGATGCCAACCCTCACTTGCTAATGAGGGATGGATGCCGACACTCATCTAACCCTTTGGGAAGACTACACTTAAAACTACTGACCAAGAATAAAAGTTCATAAGGAATGAGAATGAATATTAGGGTATTGGTACACTGGAACATTCATGCTGGGATATTTGCCTGATACCTTCTGATAATATAAATACACTTATCTCACCCAACTATATGCAGTAAGGGACTAATCAAATTCCAAAAGAGATCAGCAATTCCACTGACCTGGTCTAAAACATCCTGGGACAATATCAATCTCCTATTGCTATAGCATAAAGTTCACCATCTCAATAAAACTACTGTTTATTAAAGAGTGTTTACTACTTGCCAACTATCATGCCAAGAGCTACACATGTCAAATATTTTATTGAAACTTCACAAGACTCTATTACAAATCCTATTAAAAATTGGGAAACTGAAGTTCCTGAAAATTAATAGCTAGTTCAGCTAGAAATGGAGGCCTAAATTTGAAACCCTGTCCATCATATGATCTCAAACATGTAACCTCAACTATATTATTCTCATCCCATAATCCTCTCACCTTCCCACCCCTTGCCCACTCTTACGATTACCAATTGACTAAGCCAGCTAATAGACTAGCCAACTAATTTAACTATATTTCTTGAGATTCTAGCCCTTTCATGCCCCGCATTATGCTCTTTTCTCACCTCAGTGCTAGGATTCCCCAGAAATGCTCAGGCTTACTGTGGGAAAAAGGAAAGAGCATCAAGGGATCTTCTAGTCCTCTGAAAGTCACTATCCTATTATAAATTGATTGTCTTCCTTTTTAAACCAAGTTATTGGGGAAGATTCCTCAAATGAGGTATCCAATTAGTTGCTAAATTCTGCAAATTCCCCCTTCAAGATTGCTCCCGTTACTTTATAATCCTACTACAGCATTTGTTGTATTACCTGCTCTCCTTAGGGTTGTTGTAAGCAGTTCCTCTGTCTCCCATCTTTCCATCTCTAACTCCTCCTGGAAAGTAACCTAAAATACCCTTTTTATCACATTCAGTTCAGTTCAGTCACTCAGTCATGTCCAACTCTTTGCAACCTCATGAACCACAGCATGCCAGGCCTCCCTGTCCATCACCAACTCCTGGAGTTTACCCAAACTCATGTCCATTGAGTCAGTGATGCCATCCAACCATCTCATCCTCTGTCATCCCCTTCCCCTCCTCCCCTCAATTTTTACCAGCATCAGGGTCTTTTCAAATGAGTCAGCTCTTCGCATGAGGTGGCCAAAGTATTGGAGTTTCAGCTTCAACATCAGTCCTTCCAATGAACACCCAGGACTGATCTCCTTTAGGATGGACTGGTTGGATCTTCTTGCAGTCCAAGGGACTCTCAAGAGTCTTCTCCAACACCACAGTTCAAAAGCATCAATTCTTCAGCACTCAGCTTTCTTTATAGTCCAACTTTCACATCCATACATGACTACTGGAAAAACCATAGCCTTGACTAGACAGACCTTAGCTGACAAAGAAATGTCTCTGCTTTTTATATGCTTTCTAGATTGGTCATAACTCTCCTTCCAAGGAGTAAGCATCTTTTAATTTCATGGCTGCAATCATATTTAGTTCAGTTCAGTTCAGTCACTCAGTCGTGTCTGACTCTTCATGACCCCATGAATCGCAGCACGCCTCCTTTTCTATCACCAGCTCCCGGGGTTTACTCAAATTAGTGTCCATCGAGTCAGTGACGCCATCCAGCCATCTTGTCCTCTGTCATCCCCTTCTACTGCCCCCAATCCCTCCCAGCATCAGGGTCTTTTCCAATGAGTCAACTCTTCGCATGAGGTAGCCAAAGTATTAGAGTTTCAGCTTTAGCATCAGTCCTTCCGATGAACATCCAGGACTGATCTCCTTTAGAATGGACTGGTTGGTCCTTAACTTGTCAGTTAAAAAACAAAACAAAACAAAAAACCCAACTCTATATGCTCCCATTGCTTACTGCATGGTTTTAAGTTTACCTTTGTCTACTTTTCTCTCCCTTTACCTTCCTACATAAATTTCACTTTTACTCTAAAATGTCCTTGTTGCTGGCCTCTATATTCAGCTTGCTTTCTCAATCCTGTGATTCTGTTCACATCTTTTACTCTGCATGAAATGCACTTTCCCTCATCACCACTCACAGTGATTCTGTTTTATCCTTAGAGACCCAGATTACATTCCATTTCTTCTGAAACTTCAACCAGATCTTATTCCTCTTTCTCTGAACACCTAAGGAGCTTACTGATATCAATACTTCCTTGATATATATTCCATACTTCCTTGTACTAAAACTAGGCAAGTAAGGATTTCATTCTCTGCACCAAATATTAGGCTTTTATGAGCAGAACTCACAACTTGCACATCTTTATGCCTCAATACAGCACCTGACCTAGTAGTGCCTTAACTGTAAGAGATAATGTACATATGATATACTAACTGATTAAATATATGAAATGAGAAATGTTGTAGTAGTCAACATCCTAAGGATTCTTGCCTCTTGGTATCCATGCCCTTGTGTAATTCCCTCCCACACTGAATATCAATGAGATACTGCAGAAATGACAGAATATGACTTACAAAGTGAAATCATGAAAGATATTGTGAACTAAGAATGACCAAAATGTAAACTATGGACTTTGGGTGATTATGATGTGGCGATGTCGTTTCATCAGTTGTAACAAACGCACCATTCAAGCGAGGAGTGTTGATAATGGGGGAGGATATGCATGTGAGGGCAGGGAGTATGTGCAGAAATCTCTGTATTTTCCTCTCAATTTTCCAGTGAAACTAAAACTTCTCTAAACAAATACAATCTTCAAAAAATATAATGTGGCTTTCACTTTGTGTTCTTTATCATCGCTTGCTCTTGGGGAAGGGAGAAACCATGTCATGAGAATACTCAGCCAGTCCTATAGATTGGTCACATGGTGGGGAACCTAAGCCTCCTGCTCACAGCCAGCCCCAGCTTGCCTACTGCATGAGTGAGCCATCATGGTGGTGTTTCCCCCAGCCCCAGTCAAGTCTTCAAATAACTGCAGCCTTAGCCGACATGTTGACTACACTCTCCTTAGACACCCTAAGCCAGAATCACACTGCTCCAGAATGCCTGGCCCACAGAAACTGTGTGAGATAATATATGTCTTTTTTTTTTTTGAAGATTCTAAATTTCATGATAATTTGTTACAAAGCAATACATAACTAATACATAAGCTCATCATGGTAGCTGTAATCACAGGAATAAGAAAGTCCAAAGAAATTCCACTGGGCGTGAAGAGAAGAAGAGAAAAATGGGAAATAATTTTAAAAAGAGAGAAGAGTTCAAAAATGTGAATACCTGAACTGTGCATGTGAGACATTTATAAAAGACCACTTTCAGTATCCAAGTCTGTGCATGTTTCTAACTTGTGAGCCATAATCTCTATGCATATTTGTACTAATTATCAAACATATGATAAACATTGGTGACTATCATTTTTTAGCATTCCTATGTGCCAGTAACTCTTCTAAGATCTTCCCAGCAACCCTAGGATGTAGGTAACTCATTATCCCCATTTTGCAGAAGAGCGACTGAGGCTCACAGAGATGATGTAACTTGTTTAAGGTATTTGAGATGGTAGGTAGCAGGGCTGGTTTTGCACACAAGCCAGCTAGATTCATATAGCCCACACTCTGAGTCACTAAGCTATATGGGGCATAATACTTCTTTTAAGATTTGACCATATATACAACATATCAGAAAAATCATTTAAAGTATTAAAAGTAAAAGTTTATTTAAAATCGGTGACTAAAAGGAACTCATAGATTGGCCCCAGCAATCCTCACTTGGTCACAAGATGGTCTTACTTTACCCCTTTGATAGTTAAAATTGTGAAGCAAAGTCGAGATTCTGCTTCATTCTGAATTCCCTCAAGAGACACTCTCAAAGCTTTGAGTATATTTATCTTCAGCACAGAGGGATTTGAAGCATCCTTTGGTTCAAGTTGGTTGCATCAAACAGTGATATTTGAATCCATAGCGCAATTGTTGATTTTCTAAATACAATAAAATCAATTTTACTCTTTTGTTGAAGTCTAGAAGGAACACAATAATTAAAGAAAAAAAGAAAGGTACAATTCAGCCTATTTTCCACAAACACTTTCAAAATCCTGAGAAAGATAGGAAAATCTGTTAAGACTCTGCCCTCAAGGAGTTTATACCCTAACAGTTATATATTGATTAAAATAGCTTTTCATTATCAATAGAATAAATTGTAAGAACCCAGATAGTAGACATTAGACATTATGAATTTTGTCAATCTAAACAATTCAGAAAAATTCTTCCACAAATTGGATCATAGATTAGAAAGTCAAAACAAGTAGATTCTTTCTCAATATTCTTAATACAAATATCCAATAAACACAATAAATATTTTCCAAATGTATTAATTTTGCTTTATTAATAGTGTATAAATACAAGATAAATACAAGAAGTGATTTTTAAAAAAGTCTTTTTCCTCACCCTTCCTCTATTCCTACTTAGTCAGTTTATTTTCCTTTACATATCTTACCACATACTCAAATGTATATATGCAAACAAAAATATACATATACAGGGTGCTTTATGGTGGCTGCCATTTCTTATTTTTAAAAATGGGATTTCAAACACTACATATTACCCTTCAATGAATACTGTTCCTTAATAGTATATTATAGACATTCTATCAGATCAGTAGATAAAGGACTTAACTCATTCATGCTAAAGTTTATAAAATTGCCCAAAACTGTACATTAGTTTTATTCTATCATCCTTCTATTGATAGTAAATCAAATCTTCTCTAGAAACTTCTATCAATACAAACAGCACCACAGTAAAACATTCTTGTGCATATTGCCTACATTCTGGTTTTATTTCTATAAGATGAATTTTCATTAGGAAGTCATTGGGTCATGGACTGTTGTTGCCATTCAGTCGCTAGGCAGGGTCTGACTCTGCAACCCCATAGACTGCAGCATACCAAGCTTTCCTGTCCATTATCTCCTCTCTCAGAGTATGCTCAGACTCATGTCTATAGAGTCAATGATGCCATCCAACCATCTCATCCTCTATTGCCCCCTTCTCCTCCTGCCCTCAGTCTTTCCCAACATAAGGGTCTTTTCCAATGAGTCGGCCCTTAGCATCACATGGCCAAAGTATTGGAGCTTCAGCCTCAGAACCAGTCCTTGCAACAAAATATTCAGGACTGATTTCCTTTAGGATTGCCTGGTTTGCTAGCTTGCAGTCCAAGGAACTCTCAAGAGTCTTCACCAACACCACAATTTTTAAAATTAATTCATTTCTTTTAACTGGAGGCTAATTACTTGACAATATTGTGGTGGCTTTTGCCATACATTGGCACCAATCAGCCACGGGTGCACGTGTCCCCCCATCCTAAACCCACCTCCTACCTCCCTCCCCACCCCATCCCTCTGGGTTGTCCCAGAGCACTGGCTTTGAGTGCCCTGCTTCATGTATTTAACTCACACTGGTCCTCTATTTTACATATGGTAATACATATTTCTATGCTATTCTCTCAAATCATCCCACCCTCGCCTTCTCCCACATACTCCAAAAGTCTGTTCTTTACATCTGTGTCTCTTTTGCTGTCTTTCATATAGGGTCATCATTGCCATCTTTCTAAATTCCATACATATGCACTAATATACTGTATTGGTGTTTCTCTTTCTGACTTACTTCATTCTGTATAATAGGCTCCAGTTTCATCCACCTCATAGAACTGACTCAAATGTGTTCTTTTTTTATAGTTGACTAATATTCCACTGTGTATATGTACCAGAAATTCCTTATCCATTCATCTGCTGATGGACATCTGGGTTGCTTCTATGTCCTAGTTATTCTAAACCGTGCAGCAATGAACATCAGGGTATATGTGTCTCTTTCAATTCTGGTTTCCTCAGTGTGTATGCCAAGCAGTGGGATTGCTGGGTTGTATGGCAGTTCTAATTCCAGTTTTTTAAGGAATCTCCATACTGTTCTCCATAGTGGTTGAACTAGTTTGCATTCCCACCAACAGTGGAAGAGGGTTCCCTTTTCTCCACACCCTCTCCACATTGTAGACTTTTTGATGACAGCCATTCTCACTGGCATTAGATAATACCTCATTGCAACACCACAATTTCAAAGCATCAGTGCTTCGGTGCTCAGCCTTCTTTCTAGTCCAACTCTCAAATCCGTATGTGACTACTGGAAAAACAATAGCCTTGACTATATGGACATTTGTCAGCAAAGTGATGTCTCTGCTTTTTAATACGCTATCTAGGTTTGTTATAGCTTTACTTCCAAGGAGTAAGTGTCTTTAGTTTCATAGCTGCAGTCACCATCAGCAGTAATTTTGGAACCCTAGAAAATAAAATCTGTACTGTTTCCACTTTTTCCCCATCTATTTGCCATGAAGTGATGGGACCAAATGCCATGATCATAGTTTTTTGAATGTTGAGTTTTAAGCCAACTTTTCACTCTCCTCTTTCACCAACATCAAGAAGCTCTTAAATTCCTCTCTGTTTTCTGACAGAGTGGTATAATCTATATATATGAGGTTGTTGATATTTTTCCTGGCAATCTTGACTCCAGTTTATGATTCATCCTGCCCAGTATTTCACATGATGTATTCTGCAGATAAGTTAAATAAGCAGGGTAAGAATATACAGCCTTGATGTACTCCTTTTCCAATTTTGAAACAGTCCATTGGTCCAAGTCTGGTTCTAAGTGTTGCTTCTTGACCTGCATATAGGTTTCTCAGGATGCAGGTAAGGAGGTCTGGTATTCCCATCTCTTTAAGAATTTTCCAGAGTTCGTTGTGATCCACACAGTCATTTATGGTTGTGAGTTGAACCATAAAGAAGGCTCAGTGCTGGAGAATTGACACCCTCAAACTGTGGTGCTGGAGAAGACTCTTGACAGTCCCTTGGACAGCAAGGAGATCAAACCAGGCTATCCTAAAGGAAATCAGTCCTGAATATTCATTGGAAGAACAGAAATTGAAGCTGAAGCTCCAATATTTTGGCCACCTGATGCAAAGAATTGACTCATTTGAAAATACCCTGCTGCTGGGAAAGATTGAGGGCAAGAAGATAAGGGAATGACAGAGGATGAGATGATTGGATGGCATCACTGTTTCAATGGACATGAGTTTGAGCAACCTTAGGGAGATAGTGAAGGACAGAGAAGCCTGACTTCTGCAGTTGGAGTCTAAAAGAGTTGGACACAACTTAGCAACTGAAAAATAATAACACAGTCAAAGGCTTTCAAGTAGTCAATAAAGCAGAAATGGACGTTTTGGTAGAATTCCTTTGCTTTCTCTATGATCAAACACATGTTGTCAATTTGAACTCTGGTTCCTCTGCCTCTTCTAAATCCAGCCTGTGCCTTTGGAAATTCTTGGTTCACGTACTGCTGAAGTCTAGCTTGAAAGATTTTGAGCATTACTTTGCTAGCATGTGAAATGAGCACAATTGTATGGCAGTCTGAACATTCTTCGGCACTGACCTTCCTTGAGATTGGAATGAAAATTGAACTTTTCAGGTCCCGTGGACACTGCTGAGCTTTCCAAATTTGCTGATATATTGAGTGCAGCACTTTAATGGCATCATCTTTTAGGATTTGAAAGCTCAATTGGAATTCCATCACCTCCACTAGCTTTGTTCGTAGTGATGCTTCCTAAGGCCCACTTGACTTCTTACTCTAAGATGTCTGGTTCTGGGTGTGTAACCACACCACCATGGTTATCTGGGTCTTTAAGACCTTTTTTATATAGTTCTTCTGTGTATTCGGGCCACCTCTTCTTAATCTCTTCTGCTTCTCTTAGGTTGTTTCTGTCCTTTATTGTGCCCATCTTGGCACAAAATATTCTCTTGGTATCTCTAGTTTTCTGAAGAGATCTCTAGTCTTTCCAATTCTATCGTTTTCCTCTATTTCTTTGCATTGTTCTCTTAAGAAGCCTTTCTGATCTCTCCTTGCTATTTTCTGGAACTCTGCTTTCAGTTGGGTATATCTTTCCCTTTCTCCTTTGCCTTTTGCTTCTCTTCTTTTCTCTGCTATTTGAAAGGCCTCCTTAGACAATCATTTTGCCTTTTTGCATTTCTTTGTCTTGGCAATGGTTTTGATCACTGCCTCCTGTACAGTGTTACAAACCTCTGTCCATAGTCCTTCATGCACTCTGTCTACCAGATCTAATCCCTTGAATCTGCTGTTCACCCCCACTGTATAATCATAAGGGATTTGATTTAGGTCATACCTGAATGGTCCAGTGATTTTCTCTGCTTTCTTCAATTGAGCCTGAATTTTGCTATTAGGAGCTAATGATCTGAGCCTCAGTCAGCTCTCAGTCTTGTTGTTGCTGACTGTATAGAAATCCTCCATCTCTGGCTGTGAAGAATATAATCAACCTGATTTCAGTATTGATCATTTGGTGATGTCCATGTGTAGAGCTCTCTCTTGTGTTGTTGGAAGAGAGTGTTTGCTATGACATGTTCTTTTGACAAAATTCTGTTAGCCTTTTCCCTGCTTCACTTTTTACTCCAAGGCCAAACTTTCCTGTTACTCCAGGTGTCTCTTGACTTTCTACTTTTGCATTCCAATCCCCTATGATGTAAAAGACATCTTTTTTTTTTTTTGGTGTTAGTTCCAGAAGGTCTTGTGCGTCCATATACTTCACAGAGCTGGTCAACTTCAACTTCTTCAGCATCAGTGGTTAGGGCATAGACTGGGATATGTTTTTAAATTGTAATAGAAATTTCTAGATTTTTCATGGCAAAGTTATAGCACTTCACCTTGCCAAATGTCAAAGCAATCTATGTTGTATCTTTGATAGCTCTGTAGTGTTTCCTAATCAGATGGGTAAAGAATATCTTCTTGTTGCTTTAATTTTTATTATCCTGTTAATATGGTAAAGCATTTTAATAAATGTTTAAAGACATGTGCATTTTTCTCTTCTCATAGTTATTTATATTTTTTGTACATCTTTCTATTAGATCTTTTTTCTTATCAATATGTAGAATCAAATAGATTACCTTTTTGGTATCATTTGGGTTGCAAATAATTTTT
>SJYQ01003684.1:65299-80225 GCA_006410935.1 Redunca redunca | reverse complement strand
CTATATGATTTCTGAGTTTGCTTTCTTAGGTTCCTACAGGTGCAAGATCATACAATAGTTTTCTAAATTTTCTTTAAATATTTTAATTACTTTATTCAGATCATATTCCTTTTTAAAGAAACTATGCTACAATATTGTTTCATTGTTTTCCAGCTTTCAGTGTTGGAGATGAGATGTTTCATTTTCCTAGTATCATTTTCCTTTTTAAATGAACAGGAGTGTCCTGTATGTTTGGGGCTTGTGTGTGTGTGTGTGTGTGTTGTTTTGTTTAAGTCAACTGACTGAAAGTTTGCAAAAATTTCTGTTTATCTTTTTAATTCAATAATTTCACCAAAGTGTCTATTTTCACTAATCCTGCCTGGGTATAGTAGCTCTGTACTTTAGAGGTACTCTGAAGTATAGTGAAGGCAGTGAATAGAAACTTGGATTATTCTTTGTGCTTTTCTTTCCTTTGGAGATGAGTTTCTCCTGGTCAGCCTCAAGGGGAACTGGAATATTTATAGTAGCAGTACACAAAGTTCAGCTGATCATTAATCTCTTGTATTTTTTTTTTTAACTTCTAAATGGTTTCTTAAAGTCCTCTTCAAAAACAATAGTTTTGACAATAGTTTTGATTCATATGAATTTGGATCTGCAAAAGGTAAAATTTGTTAAGAGCAGAAAAGCTCTTGAAAAATAGACAAGGTATAGATTTATACAAAACTGTAGATGGGACAGACAATAGATAAAAAGTCCCAGAAAACTTCTGTGAAGGATCTCTAAATGAGGGGTACACAGACTGGCAGGAAGGAGAAAGAATGGGATAGAGCATGATCCTAGATGAAATGGATAGAAACAAAAGCTAAGGGGAAAGACCTAGAATATCCTTTAAAGGGCATCCACATGGGAGGCCAAACCCACATGTGCAGACTATCTGTGGCCATTCAACTGAGCAAACACTGTGCTGAGATCAAAGTTGGATATTCTACTCAGTGCTGTCAAGTCCTGCAAGATATCGGAATTTTGCTTTTATCAAACCATAACCTGAGACTTGACTGAATTTGAACTTTCTGCTATGACTATCTCCAGGACATTTGTAAGCCCCTGGAAAAAACGGTGTGCACTCTGATACCCAAAAGCTAATAGGTAGCAACGTGCATGGTGAAGTCCCCAGTGCTTGTATTTATATGGGATTGTAAAGTGTGAAAGCTACTCTATCACAGAATCATTTTAAAGACACTTCCATTGGTCCATTTTATTTCCCCTCAAAAAATAGTATTTTAAAATATTGTTTTGATGTTGTAAAGGCATATTTCAATGTGAGTTTGAGGACTCAAGAATTCTAAAAGGATATAAATGTTGATAGCGAATAAAAAGGGTTACTTTTAGTATTTTGATACTATCCAATAGAAGGTAAGAAGAAGAGTTGAGTCACTGTCACTGATTCAAACAGTGAATCAGTGTCACTACTTCAGGATATTGCTGAGACTTATGCTTGCAACTTCTAAAATACTTCTAACCAAGTGGGGGAAAAAAAGTTAAAAGCAACCTGAAGACATTTTTTAAAAGAAATTATTATTATCAGTCTTCACAGTGTACTTTGGAGGAGAATTTTATTTTCTTTTAGAAAGAATCCTCTAATACTGATGATGGATTGAGATTCAAGAGAAAAGAAAACAATAAAGAATATTTCAGTATATCAGAAATATAGAAAAATATACCAGTCCCAATTGTAGAGAAAATCACAGTTTGGCCTTGGTCTGTATGACATTCCAGTTCCAAACTGTAACACTAGATTACATTGTTCCTTATCTCTCAATATGCTAAAAAACCAATTATGTTAAATAATATTGCCTGAAGGGATTTTATTCTAGAGCCACTGGAGAAAGATCAATGCAATAATCCCAGACCTTAAATGTCAATATTTAGTTTCAGGAAGCATACAATTTTTTAAAATATATTTTCCTAAGTGTTATTTTTCAAAACACATTTTCAACAATTAACATTTTACAAACAACATTCCTATTGTGATCCTTTGGTGGAAAATATAGCAGGACAAGCAATAAATTATAAACACTGAATATTTACTGAAATAATATTTCAAAGAAAACATAAGGCTCTTATCATATCAACCCAAAGGGACTTATTTAACTGACTACAACCTTTAATATAACTATCAATCAGATGGGTTGAATATTCACTCCCCCCATTTCCCACACATTGCAGAAAGCTACACGTTTTCTGACACACATAAATAATAAATTGTCCTTTGTAGAGAGATGAGCCTTTATTGTTCGATCCCTCAATCAAAATGGAAGTGCCAAATGGAAAACTATATCCCCAGGCAAGAAAACGGTGTGCTTCAGGAGATAGGGGATTTAAAACAAAATTAATGTTGTAAAATAAGAAAGAAAAGATGGAAATACAAATCAGGGAAATAATATCTCAATGATGAAACATTAGCAAAAGATCTTTTGAGAAAATAATGAGTTATTTAAAGCATGTGTGCAGAACTCAACACAGACAGCATTTCCTCAAAGGAAGGGGAAAAGCTTGATCTGGTCAGGGCAATGACCCTAATGGCGAAAACTCTGGGTTCTGTTTTACATTATGCCATTGAAATTACTGTAAGGATTTGAGCCACACAATGTGTCTGCTGGTAGCATCCCAAATAGATTCCATTCACTCCTTCTCAGTGAAAATGAAGCAAGCAGGCCTTTCAGCTTCTGGCTTTTTGACTGTTCAACATATACAATGCTTAAGTAAAGGACTTCGCCAAAAAAGGCCAGCTAAATGCACCAGAGCTCTGCACTGGGGTTTGGATGTAGTGCAGATAAGAACAATGTGATACTTTTATTTGCCTTCTCTGTGCAACTACTTCATGGAGTCTTCCTAGGTGATAATGGCCAGTAAAGATCTGGATATGAATACTCTGGATCCCTTGGCCAAATATCATCACAATACTATCAACAGCATAAAGGCCTAGTCACCCGCATACAGTTTTGATAGGACTCTGTTACTACAAAAAGTACAAAATATACCAACAACACTTGAGCAAATAATCGTAAATCCTAGGAGGCTTGTGGGTCGAGTCTACTATTGTCTCACCAATGAAGCTTGTAGGCATATATTAAGTAGTTTCTAACTGGATGGGGAAACACCTCTTTGTACCTTTTGCAGAGACTATACACTGCCAGAGGCACTGTTTTGGCTCAGGCCCTGAGACCAAAACCTATACCCGGGCTCAGATTAGAAACAGGCTGCGCTGAAAGGATATATTTTCATATTGGTGTCAGAACTCGCTTATCACAAGTTCTGGTGACCCGGTAACCTCTGCCCGTCTAAGATGGTTCTCGAGGACCTTGTGAGATCTAAATAAGACAATCTAAATAAGATTTCTACAGATTCTCAGAGTAGAAACTCATTAAGGCATCCTCAAACCTTTATTTACCTTTAGAGGAACACTGACTCATAAGCAACTTGAACCAGGAAAACCTTATGGATTAACTGTGAGTCCTCTGTGTATCACACTTAACTTACCCTCCATATTATACCCAGCACTGCCAATCACTACCACCATCACCAACTCAGCCAACCATGCCTCATGTTTATAGCCATAGATATCTGACTTTTCTGCTGCTGCTGCTAAGTCACTTCAGTTGTGTCCGACTCTGCAACCCCATAGACATCAGCCCACCAGACTCCCCCTTACCATGGGATTCTCCAGGCAAGAACACTGGAGTGGGTTGCCATTTCCTTCTCCAATGCATGAAAGTGAAAAGTGAAAGTGAAGTCGCTCAGTCATGTCCGACGCTGGCATGCCTTTAACTAAAGCATTGTGGCAAATCCTACATGTCTTAAAATTATACAGAATATATAACAGTCTTCTGGGCAACAGTGGAACTCCTAAGGAACCAGTCACATTAGCTAACAACAGGCCTCCACTTAATTTGGCCTTATTTAAAAGAAATCTCATGGGCAGAGGAAACTGGCAGGGCTACAGTCCATGGGGTAGCAACAGAACTGGACACAACTAGTGACTAAATAACAGCAAAAAACAAAAATAAAGGATCCTGTAACTGCCAACCCCTTTCTAGTACCACCTTCTTTATCAACTATCTTTTTTCAGATTTTATTCCAAAATATCAAATCACTGAAGATCTAGTGTTCCTATGACTCTAGTCAACATTTTCTAGTGGAAGTCACCATCCTCTTTAACAAGTCATTTCTGTAAAATCTAACTATACCTTCCCCTGAAGGTACTGGTTTGCCCTTTCCCTTTCACAGAAGCTCATATAGCAGAAAGAATCTGTGGCTCTAAGCCCCTGGATAAAGCTTAGGTTTCTTTAGCGTCTCTTGAGAAGAAGCATTCTAAGGGATTTTTAGGGCCATGCTGTCAATCATTATCTTGGCAGTACCAGGTGAAACAATTTCTCTGGGCATCACCTTCCCATAGGTGCTCCTCCTCTGAATACTGAAAGTCACTAACCTACTACAATCTCCATTAGGACAGAATGATTCTTCTAGGCTGTGAAGAAAGGTGCTTTGAAGAGCACTATAGCTGAGGCCCTTAATATCTCTCAGCATCCTCCAAACCCAGATCTCCTAAGGCCATGTGGACAACTACTGGTTGTCCCCAGTATCTGCTCTCCATAGCAATAGTTTTACCAGAGTATTTCAAGACCTCTCTTAGCTTTCCTTGCAGGTGAATCTGTCCATATTATAGACTCAAACAAGTGGGATATGAGAAGCAGTATGTGTCCCTTCCAAGTCTTGTTTTTAAAACGACTGAACACACACTACCCGGACTTCTTCCTCCTTTCCACTAGCTGCCTGGGAGATGGAAAGAAATGAAACTGCTCTCTTGCACCCAGCGATAAAAGACTGAAGTTGAGATTGACAGAGCCACCTTACCACTCTGGACTACTACATGAGAGAGAAGTAAACTTTATCTTGTTTAAACTTCTGTATTTTGAGCTCTTATGCCAGCAGTTTTAGTGTGTACATGGTAAATCACCTTCCATTTATTTTAATATACACTCCCCAAATCTCATAGCTAGTAGAGTTTTCCAAGATAAATAAGCCCTACTCTAATAATAATCACTGATTACAGAATTATTCATAAAGGACCTCAGTTCAGTTCAGTTCAGTCACTCAGTCATGTCCGACTCTTTGCGACCCCATGAATCGCAGTACGCCAGGCCTCCCTGTCCATCACCAACTGCCAGAGTTTATCCAAACTCATGTCCATTGAGTGATGCCATCCAGCCATCTCATCCTCTGTCATCTCCTTCTCCTCCTGCCCCAATCCCTCCCAGCATCAGAGTCTTTTCCAGTGAGTCAACTCTTCACATGAGGTGGCCAAAGTACTGAAGTTTCAGCTTTAGCATCATTCCTTCCAAAGAAATCCCAGGGCTGGTCTCCTTTAGAATGGACTGGTTGGATCTCCTTGCAGTCCAAGGGACTCTCAAGAGTCTTCTCCAACACCACAGTTCAAAAGCATCAATTCTTAGGCACTCAGCTTTCTTCATAGTCCAACTCTCACATCCATATATGACCACTGGAAAAACCATAGCCTTGACCAGACAGACCTTTGTTGGCAAAGTAATGTCTCTGTTTTGGAATATGCTATCTAGGTTGCTCATAACTTTCCTTCCAAGGAGTAAGCGTCTTTTAATTTCATGGCTGCAATCACTATCTGCAGTGCTTTTGGAGCCCCAGCAAATAAAGTCTGCCACTGTTCCCACTGTTTCCCCATCTATTTCCCATGAAGTGATGGAACCAGATGCCATGATCTTAGTTTTCTGATTGTTGAGCTTTAAGCCAACTTTTTCACTCTCCTCTTTCATCAAGAGGCTTTTTTAGTTCCTCTTCACTTTCTGCCATAAGGGTGATGTCATCTGCATATCTGAGGTTATTGATATTTCTCCCGGCAATCTTGATTCCAGCTTGTGCTTCTTCCAGTCCAGCGTTTCTCATGATGTACTCTGCATATAAGTTAAATAAGCAGGACCTAGAAGGGGGCTAATCACAGTTTCATAACCCTGTGTGGTCAGCAAATTAACAGGGCACACTGCTTATAACTGTTTTGATCTCTATTCTGCATTTCAAGCTCAAGAACTTTTCAAGAACTCCATATTCTTCATTTACATCCTGTCTAATTCAGCATTCTGATGGTAGCAGAAGTGTATAGGAGCTTTCTTTACTAGATGTAATTATTTGAAGAGAGAAACAACTACTGCCTTCCTTCAAAAGAAATGTAGGCATGATTACCAATCATACAAATCATACAATCATTCTCTAAACAAAACTGAAGGGGAGGAATTTCCTAAGCAGTTATAAAAATTGCTCCCTTATAGCTTCTAAATTTTCCTTCACATCCCAGGCTAAGTATTAAGATTGGCCCCCCAAGGGGAGACACGCTACAGTGTTGTTCTGTCCATTGGTGATAAGGAATACTATTTTCTCTCCATAAGGTACACAGGGAGAAGATTTGCCTTAGTCCACATGATTTATAAAATAGTGATAACCACATGCTCTCAACTGAAGTAATATTCTGTCTCAAGGATAATGATTTCACATCTTTTACCCTTTCTACCCTGTAGCAGAACATCATGTCATCCCAGAAGGGGACCCGTAACAACTCTCAGGTAGGTCCTTCTGGAAATTGAAGGAGAAAACATGAACAGATTTTTATAGTAGTCATGATCCAGGGAATATTATGATGGCAACTCTTTAGGAACATGGAGATATTCCACCAGGACATTCTAGAGGATCCTCAGAGCCAGTCTGAGAAGTACTTGTCCAGGATGCACAAATTCCTCTTCACCATCATCATCATAAATATTACTAGCAACCACTGTGTGATTCTTAGTCTCCCTGTTAGGAATTTTGACTGGAGACAAAGAGAGAAATCCCTTACAAAATAACTTTCAAAGGAGACGAAATGAAATATAAAATTGTTCTACATTTTCCAACATCCGCTCCAGACATTAAAGATGCCTTTAGGAACTTGCTAACATTCTTTCATCTCTCTTATCAGCCTACTTCGTAACAACCACCTGGAGTTCTTTATGTTATTCTAGAAATCATCCTAAAGAAGCCACTCCTCCTTTGTTAAATTTCCCCTCCCATTGCCCCCAACATCATCTCAACTGTTTAAATACTAGCCTTAAGACTGATCTAAAACATAATAATCATTCTGTTTCTGTCCAACCTATACTTATCATAACTGATATACATCGATTCCAATGTGTTTCACAGTCTATCATGCAATGCCATTTTACTAAACATTTACAGTGAATGAAAGAATAAATGGTACTTTATTTAACATTGAGTACAAGATAAAAATAATTATTGCTCTTTGATTCCTTATGCTATGGGTGACATAAGACATAGATAAATTAGTATTCCACAGAGTAATAAGACATGTTGGGGTTATTTTGGAGAGTATATAACCCTCAGTTGTCCTAACCTACCTCTTGGGTTACTGTGTTTAGTTGCTCAGTTGTGTCTGACTCTTTGTGACCCCATGGACTGTAGCCCTCCAGGCTCCTCTGTCCATGGGGATTCTCCTGGCAAGAATATTGGAGTGGGTTGCCATGCTCTACTCCAGGGGATCTTCCTGACCCAGGGATCAAACCCAGGTTTCCCGCATTGCAGGAGGATTCCTTACTGTCTGAGCCACCAGGTAATATACACTAAATCTTTAGAATAAGAAGGCCTTTTGACTGCTCTGATCTACATTCCTTTCTAATTGCCCTAACCCCATCATTCTAATAAAAGGTTCCAAATGTACAAGAACTTTGTGAAACCAGTACCTTTATCAACACCAAATTTTGATTACTATAGCAGTAATTACCGGTGGTAATCACTGCCCAATTTCACTGCTCATTATCCCTTAAAAGTAATTTATAAATAATCAATTCCATAAAGTAGGTGAGAGCCTGTGTATTGGCATCCACAATCCCAAACTTACAGGGTTTTCATATTATTTACCCAAGAAACATTCACTGTGCATCCCCTCCTCCTGCACCAAGCAATATACTCTGCTAGGATACCGAAGCACTGTACTCATTTAGCAATCCCAAAGCAACATCATCTGCCCTATAGCATGCTCTTTTGTTCAGCTCCTTTTCACATCAGTGATACCTCGACAGTTCACTAGGTGATAGCTGAAGGGAAAACAGAGAAAATCAGAAATTCTTTGTATGAACTGTTCTCATAGCCAGGCTTACATAAAATAGAAACTAATGATCCTAAGGGATGTGTATTTTGATATATTATAATGTTGAAATGCTTGGTTCTACACCGAAATACATAAGAATAGGATATAAAGTATTTCCGGTAGAAAAATGAGGGATACAGAACACTGTTTGCTGCTTTTAAATAAGCCAGTCAGATTGCTCAGTTTTAAAGCCTGTGTGTGTGCCAGTGTGAGATAATCCTGCCCTCTCCCTTCCTCTCTCCCATTTCCCCAGGGAAATGAGTCACACCTGGTCATTGCCCTTGATAAGACGTTTGATATTTTGAATTCCCATCAGCTCCACACAGCTAGGATGATGTCAGCACAGTTGACATTGTTAGATCCCTGCTCTGCTTACATCAGCTCCCTGTTGCTCGGGCATTAGATGAGTGTGGCGAAGGGAAGGCAGCATCTTCTTAGCAACCAAGCCCACGTATCCGTGGTCCAGAAATGACATCTGGCACTTTGCTTTGGGAATTTCCAGCATTTCCCAGAATTTCAGCCAGATTGGAACACTGATGGTCTGAGTTAAAAAGATATTATCTTCTTTCTGTCAGGACGTGTATGCTTTTACAAAATTTCAGATCAAAATGTTTATTACAAAGCATTTTTACCAGAGTCCTCATCCCATATTTCCTTATTTCTCTGGGATATTCTTTTTGACTTTTGAAAAATAATCTTACTTCTGGTTAAAAATGGGAAAGCAAAAATGAGAGGTTTCTATCATCCTTCTACATCAAATCAAACATGAAATATATATTTAATATAAGCAATCAAAGTTGGATGAAAAATTTAGATGATTGTGCTAATTATGATAATAATCTCTTAAAAGTACTCTAGATAAAGTGTGGCAATATTTCTGAGTCTCATTTGTACATTATACACATTTAACAAAAAACTGTACAGTAACGTCATGAATTCAGACAATTGCAACCTATATAGACATTCAGTTATAGACTGATTATTTGTGGGGTGGGGAGGAGATTTTAGGGGAGAGATCTACAGGACGTTTTGAAAATTACTGTGCTGCCGTGGAAGCACTGTGGTAGTACCATGCCACCGTTTTGTCAGAGTTCCCAATAGTGGATAGGTAGTGTCTAATTTCCAAGTACAATTTCTCCAAGTTACTGTGAGCATCTTGACTACTTCATGTAGATGGTCCCAACTATGTTGTAGCTCTCTTTCTACCTACTCACTTATTTATCCAACAAATATTTCTAGGTAGGATTTCTTCCACCATGACACTTAGAGATAAATGGGAGTCAGGTGAAAATGAAACAAAAGTTTTACACACTTGTGGTTCTCATAATACATAAATCCAGGGTGCTGAGAATCAGAATCCAACTCAGCCTAGAGACCAGTTAAAGAGAAGTCCTTGGGATGGCTTTTTTGAGTTTTTATAATTCTTTTTCTGTTGTAATACAAAGTATTTCCTGGAGTCCTGACACTTTATCCATCAATCAAAAATTTTTTTTAAAAAAGCAGTGGCATTCAATTCATATAGTCTGTATGTCTTCTGACATGGCCTTGAGCATCCATATCCCACAAAATGGGAAGTGGGTATTACATTTGGCCTCCCATGACAGGAAATAAGAGGAGTTCAGAGGGGTCTCTCTTCAAATCTCAAGATCTGAATGGGTGGGGGTTGGTGGCTGTGGTAAATATGTAAGGCCTTGTAGTTTGCTCATCCCTCAGTAGATTACTTTACAAGCTATTTGCATTGCTAATTTACTTGTACCTCACCTTCAATGGCACCCCACTCCAGTACTCTTGCCTGGCAAATCCCATGGACGGAGGAGCCTGGTGGGCTGCAGTCCATGGGGTCGCTAGGAGTCGGATACAAGTGAGCAACTTCATTTTCACTTTTCACTTTCATGCATTGGAGAGGAAATGGCAACCTACTCCAGTGTTCTTGCCTGGAGAATCCCAGGGATGGGGGAGCCTGGAGGGCTGCCGTGTCTGGGGTCGCAGAGTCGGACACGACTGAAGCGACTTAGCAGCAGCAGGAGCACCTTCAAAAGACTGAGCTCTTTGGAAGCATGTTTCTAATTTTTTTTTATTACTCCACAGTATCCTCACATTCTGACCCAGGCACTGGAATAGAGCAGGTGCTCAATAAACACTAATGTTGAACAAATATTTTATACTTTTACATCCCTTCCTAATTTTAATCCTGGATTTATCCCTAGTGCCTCCTAAACTTTCATATACTAGCCTACACAGAAAATGATGACATTTGTTAGGCACACTGGGGTGAAAAATGAGGAAAGCTGTTCCAAACAGCAGGCTGTTAGCCCCAGGCCCTGCCTGATGTCCCAGTACCGCCTCCCCCACAGTCTACTTCTTCCCTCTGCACCAGAGCTTAGAGGACCAGCATCTGAACATACCTGAAACTTCACTGAGGCTCACCAGTTGGGAAACTCTTCTGGTTTAGAGAATTAAAAATGAAGAGCAAGACAAGGGAACTTTCTTCCACTTACCTTTTCATAACCCAGCTTTCCTTTCCAACATTTTACAATGTTTCTCCTCCTAATTTTTAGTTACATAAAATTTTGAGGAACATTTGTGCATTGCTGATTGGAATATAAAATGTCACAGCCACTGTGAATGGTAGTTTCTCAAATAATTAAATATAGTATTACCATGTGATCAACCAATTCCACTTCTGGGTATATACCCCAAAGCACTGAAAGCAGGGATTTGAACATTCATTTGTACACCCATGTTCAAAACAACATTATTCACAATAGCCAAAAGATGGAAGCAACCAAAGTGTGTTGATAAATAAACAAAGTGTATTTGGTACACACATACAGTGGAATATTATTCAGCCTTAAAAAGGAAGGACATTCTGACACAGGCTACAATATAGGTGAACCTTGAGGACATTATAAGTGAAATCAGCTTGTCACAACAGAACAAATATTGCATAATTCCACATATATGAGCTACCTGGTGTGGTCCAATTCACAGAGATGGAAGAAAAATGGTGGTTGTCAGGGGTTCAGGGGAGGGGGCAATGGAGAGTTATTGTGTAACAGATATGAAATTTCAGTTTGGGAAGATGTAAAAGTTCTAGAGGCAGAATTTGGTGATGTTTGCAGAACAATGTAAATGTACTTCAGGTCACACTTCTGTATACTTGAAAATGGTTTAAAATGGTAAATTCTTTTATGTATATGTTACCACAGTAAAAAAGAAAAGTACATATTTTTAAATGGCATTATTCAAAACACTTTAAATTATAATAATTATTACTATAATTGTTTGTGTAATGATTAATGGAATGCTTAGATACACTGTTGATTTGTCCAGACATCATGGAAGGCACTTTCTCATCTTGCAAATGAGAGATTGTCAATAAATGTTCATTGTTCATTAGCCCTACCTCAACCCCAGCTCATCATTACTACCACCAGTATCTCTTGTCCAAAAGGGTCCCAAATATGCCACACATTATGAAATTCTCAAGCCATTTCTGAATGGATCTCAACTTGACTTCTTTGTCATAAGCACAGACCCATACACTTTCCCATTGTCACACTTGCCTTAAATTTTTAATAAAATGTGATTGATTAACATTTAAATGCAAACACAAAGGACCTGATCGACCTGCACTTACACTGATCAATGCTTCCAAGAAATGCAAAGCTCTAGTCCCTTGAAAATAGAAAGTAGTTTTGGACTGACAGATTTTCATAGCATGCTCAGCATTAGATCAACACTTTCTTCTTGATGTGTTTACACAGCACAGCACAGAATTTAATGTGACTCAAATAATAGCCTGTTCTTTTGCTCATTTCACTTGCTGCCTTTCCAAAGTAAAAATTACACAGTTTATTTTTTTCTCACCCAGTTTCCATGCCTGCTTTCTCACCTTCAACTCTTAATTTAGACTCATTTCTCATTCTCAGATAAGAAATTAAATGGAGGACAGGTTAAAGAACTGGGAGTGAGCAGAAGGTGGAAACTGGCCAACACAGAGTCCAATTTTATAACCAGAGAGAATTCTATAATCAAACTAGGAGAAATGATCAGGAGCATATCCTATGCTTAAAAAGTAACTTTATAATTTAAATCTCTTAAGGACACAATGCATAACTGAGACAAAGCAATTTAGAGTTTACTTTTCAATTGTCTCATCACTGTCGTTTCAACTCCTTTCAAAGTACCTGGCACAAAGTAGGCCTTCAATCCTACTCCGCAGTAACCACTTTCTTCTCAATCACTCAATGAAGCCAGTTCCTGAAAGTTGCCTAGTAGAAGGGGTGGATTAAGTAGAAACTGATTAACTAATTAATTGATTATAATACTTTCTGCTTCAAAGACTTGTCCCTAGGGGGTCAGGAAGGATTCCCTGGACGATTTAACATCCACATTGAAAATTAATCATCATTATCATAAGTAAGAGAGGGTAAGAGTTTGAGCTTTGTCCTGGGGCAATGGGGAGCTATTTAAAGGTTGTAAGCAGGAAAGGGGTTTAATCAGATCTGCATTTGGGAAGATCTGCAGTTTGTAGATAAAATGGGATTTAAGTAAGAAAAAAAGAGAGAGAGATTATAGGAAGATTAACCATTATTTTTTAATCTAAGTGCTTCTTGGGTAAAGTTTTGGAGAATAAGATTTTGGCCATGAAGAAGGCCTAAAGGTTCACTGGGTCCTAAAACTAATTGTGGTCTATCTCTGAGCATAAATGACCACGCTTATTCTGCACTTAAAGTATTGGGCCAACTCCTGCTGTTGCTTAATCACTTCAGTTGTGTCCAACTCTGTGCAACCGCATGGACTGCAGCCCACCAGGCTCCTCTGTCCATGGAATTCTCCAGTCGAGAATACTAGAGGGAGTTACCATGTCCTCCTCCAGGGGATCTTCCCAACCCAAGGATCAAACCCAGGTCTTTTGCATTGCAGGCAGATTCTGTACCACTGAGCCACCAGGGAAGCCCAGGCCAGCTCCTAGAATGGCTCTTTTCTCCTTTTGGAAATTCCTTCCTGTTTGTTCCATAGATGCCTCAGATTCAACATGCTTCAAACTAATGGCCTATTTCTGACCCCTCTCTTTCCTTGACCACAGCTATGCATACCGTATTCGTTATTTCAGTAAAAAGCATTACTTTCTCTACCAGAACCTTAAAACAAGAATTGTTGCTTTCCTAGATTTCTCCTTTTTCTTATCATTTACTTGAATGTACTATTTCCTTCTAGCTTTTAAATACCTTCTAAAATCTTCCTTCTTCTCTGGCCTCATTGATTGTGCCATATTCCAGACTGATGTATTTTACTTCAGTGATTATAATAGCACCTACTAGACCTCATTTCGTTTAGTCTCTCTACCTGGTATTCCTCCCTCAACACTGTTGCTGCATTTCCCTTATGAAAATAATCACATCATTCTCAATATCTTGCAATGACTGGGGCAAATTAAAACTCAGATTCCTTCATTTGGCTCTGTGTGGTTCTTGACCTTCAGCTAAGCTGTCTATTTAGCACTGTCGCTTGTCATCCGCAACTTTAGCTTGTTAGCCTTAGTTACCATTTCTGATTGAGAAACTCTTATTCAAAATGTCAAAGTTTACATTAAACATTAATTTCCCTGTGCCCTAAGAGAAATTAGGCACTCTTTTGCTCTGGGCTCCCATAGCACACATTTGATTCTCACATTATCACGTTGGATTGTAAAATATTCATTTACATGTCTTCCTCCCTGCCCTCTTTTAATAATTAAATTTATTTTTAATTGAAGGATAATTGCTCTATGATACTGTTTTGGTTACTGCCAAACATCAACATGAATCAGCATTAGCTATACCTATGTTCCCTCCCTCCTGAACCTCCCTCCCACCCCTCTAGGTTGTTATAGAGCCCCAGTTTGAGTTCCTTGAGTCATACAGCAAATTCCCATTGGCTTTCTATTTTGCATATGGTAATATATCTGCCTTCTTAATACTACGTCTTAACTCTGATTCCATTGGCTGCAGGATGAGTTTATACTTCAAATAGTATTCATAATTTTGTGTGCAAGTGTGGCTACACATATGCAGGTAATTTTCATAATCTCTTAAAGGTGTCTATAAGCCCCTCAAAAGTATCACCACTGCCCCAAACCATGAGCTTTTTAAGAGCACAGAATATATTGTGTGCTTTTTTTGTATAACCAGTTTATTGAATAGTCTGATCTCAGTAGGATATAAACATGAAACAGTTTTATTTTTCTCTAATCCTTACTTTGAACTATGTTCTGTCAAATCTTCCCTTCCTGCTCTTTAATGACATGTCAGACAGATCTCTCAGCTCTCTGGTCTCTTTTAGTTGTTAAAAAGACCAGTTCATTTGTTTGGTTCCTGACTCAAACCAACCAACTCTCAAAATGTATTTTCAAAACAATCAGTGAATCTGAATATGGATTGAGATTTTAAAATTTCATAAATTTTTTCTTATTGTCATGTGGCATAATAAAATTATATCTTTTTAAACACCTAGGCATTAGACATGTATGCAGAATTGTTTAAGATTTAAAACTATGACATCTGGTATTTGATTTGTAATACTCCAGACAAAATGTTGATAATTATTGAAGTGGAGGAATGGGTACATGGATATTCTTAAATATTCTATTTTTGTATATATTTGAAACCTTTCCTAATGAAGTACTTTTTTTCTAAGCTTAGTCCAATCAACTCTGTCTCCCTTATATACAGGGTT
>SJYQ01003684.1:37749-65284 GCA_006410935.1 Redunca redunca | reverse complement strand
ACAGGGGTATACTGCTAAATATTTAAAAACCAGCTTTATGGAAAAAGAAAACCTGATTTGTAGCATTTTCTAATTTCCATTGTATGAATACTACTGTGGCCAATTTCAAGAGAAACACAGCAGCACACTATTTGAAGATATTTTCACCATACTAATACAGGAGATGTCAATAACAACATAAAGTAAAAATGTAGTAAAACAGTTAAGATGTGATGAGATATATCTATTGCTTTTGTTCATACAATTTACTGGTTTAATTGTATGTTCAGTTCAGTTCAGTTGCTCAGTCGTGTCCGACTCTTTGCGACCCCACGAATTGCAGCACGCCAGGCCTCCCTGTCCATCACCAGCTGCCAGAGTTTATCCAAACTCATGTTCATCGAGCTGGTGATGCCATCCAGCCATCTGATCCTCTGTCATCCCCTTCTCCTCCTGCCCCCAATCCCTCCCAGCATCAGGGTCTTTTCCAATGAGTCAACTCTTCTCATGAGGTTGTCAAAGTACTGGAGTTTCAGCTTTAGCATCAGTCCTTCCAATGAACACCCAGGACTGATCTCCTTTAGGATGGACTGGTTGGATCTCCTTGCAGTCCAAGGGACTCTTAAGAGTCTTCTCCAACACCACAGTTNGGAGTAAGCGTCTTTTAATTTCATGGCTGCAATCACTATCTGCAGTGATTTTGGAGCCCCAGCAAATAAAGTCTGCCACTGTTCCCACTGTTTCCCCATCTATTTCCCATGAAGTGATGGGACCAGATGCCATGATCTTCGTTTTCTGAATGTTGAGCTTTAAGCCAACTTTTTCACTCTCCTCTTTCACTTTCATCAAGAGGCTTTTTAGTTCCTCTTCACTTTCTGCCATAAGGGTGGTGTCATCTGCATATCTGAGGTTATTGATATTTCTCCCGGCAATCTTGATTCCAGCTTGTGCTTCTTCCAGCCCAGAGTTTCTCATGATTACTCTGCAAAAAAGTTAAATAATCAGGGTGACAATATACAGCCTTGATGGATTCCTTTTCCTATTTGAGACCAGTCTGTTGTCCCATGTCCAGTTCTAACTGTTGCTTCCTGACCTGCATATAGGTTTCTCAAGAGTGTAATTCAATTTCTAATAATGGCTACATAACAACTGACTTAAAAGATCCCTGAAAATTTAACAATCTGCTCTCATGAACTGGAATGAACCAACTCTAAAACACCACTGCAGAGTCCATCTTTATATAGCCAAAGTAGAGAAGTGCTGCTGTAACCTAAAGTGATACAACTCCACTCCTTACCCTTTACTGTAAACACCCTGCTCTTCTCAATCAGGCATAGCCAGTCAGTGAAAGGAGAGGCAAATAGATTACCCCCTCATTCTGCCACTCTCCCTTCATGCTACTCTGAATCCTTGATTCAGGACTGCCCCTCAAATGACAACACGATTTGCCCCCTCTTGAACCTTGGGTTAGCTTAAAAATAGCTGTGTATATAGGGGCTTCCGCAGTGGTTCAGAAGGTAAAGAATCTGCCTGGAATTCAGGAGACACAGGTTCCCTCCCTGGGTCGGGAAGATCCCCTGGAGAAGGGAGTGGCTCTCTACTCTCATATTGTGACCTGGAGAATCCCTTGGACAGAGGTGGGCTACAGTCCATGGGACCTCAAAGAGTCAGACAGGACTGAGTGACTAACATACACACACACACACACACACACACACAGAGTCAGTTATGTATATAACTCTACTGTCTATAAGTGCTTCCATCTCTCATAAAGAGATGGCTGACACTGTCATACTTTGCATTTTTAAAGGAAGAGCATGAGAGAAATCTATTTATTCCTAATAAACAGTTAGGGTACTGATGTTTTAAATCACTGAGTAAGCACCTTCCTGGCTTAAACTTAAGTGTGACATTCATTCATTATTTATAACAATTTGAACTTTTTAGTAGTCCAATCCATGCTGTTATTTACACTTGTCTTTCCTGCATTATAAATCATGTGATTTCAATTTCATAACAAAAACCATATTATGTATCTTTATATCCTGATTGAGAAGAATAAATTTATTTTGACCACTTTTATTTTCCCAGAGGAATAATACACGTCTTAGTCAGAACATTTTATCATCAGCAAAACAACCACAAAAAACTTACTAAACAGTACCTACTGCACTTCTGGGGTCATCTTTACTCAACTTAAATAGCACAAATTTATATGGATTTTTAAGGTACAAATCAATTCTGATATGGCATCCCTAAACAATTCGGTTCATATTACAACAGATGACTACACATAAATAGTAGGCTCTACTGCCACAGTCACAGACTAATAACAGTGAAAGGGAATTCAGCCAACATCAAAATTCCAAGAAGGGGCCACTGGTTAGGACTTCACCTTCCAATGTAGGGGGTACGAGTTCCATCTCTGGTCAGGGACCTAAGATCCCACATGCCTCTTAGACAAAAAAAAAATCAAAGAACATAAAACAAGAGCAATATTGTAACAAATTCAAATAAGACTTTAAAAATGGTCCACATTAAAAAAATCTTAAAAATTTTTTCCAGAATTTTTAATTATTATTTTTTTATTAAATCAATTTCAGTTGTCACACACATATAAACAGATAAATGCACATACACACACACACATCATCCATCTAGTTAGTAGCAAAAACCAAAATAAAAATAACTAATAATTTTAGCCAGAACTAGACTATTTGTATAAAAATCATTTAATATTCTAATTCTACTGAATATTTTTATTCATTTTGAAGACAAGAGACAAAAATCTGAGTGTTTAAATAATTTGGTTCTCCAGTTAGGAAGTCAGAGAGCCTGGTTACAAATAAAATCTCTCTGACTTCCAAAGCCATGATCTTTGCCCCAAGTCATGCAGTCTTCCAAATCTGGGGTTCCACCCTGGTCTACTGCTTCTCATCTTTCCACTGCAACCCAGCACCATCTTAAAGCCCAAATTTAAAGTTTTATTATTGCAAATCCAGGATGAAACAAGAAGCAAGTCCTGGTTTTCAGTGAAATAAATAAAATCTTAAACTCTTCCATTTCCCAGGCTCTCCTACATTGATGTAGAACTGGAGACAAAAATTCTCCAATCAAAATAGTAAGTTATTTTGATTCTTGGGATTCTTACCTGTTATACCATCACATATCTGACTTTATCTATAAATTAATCCATACACTACAAGTCAGGAGAATCTCTCAGGCTTTCCCATCTCTAGAGTTAATCTCTGGTTCACTGCTGAAACCGCACCATCCAGAACAGTATCTGGACCACTGCAGGAGCTCAAGAAACGTGTTGACTGTATATATAGCTACTTCAGATGAGAGATTCTGAACACAATAAACTGCCTTAGTGTAAGATCCATAGCTACTGTACTGTTCTCTCTTTGTACTGATTTAAAATGAAAAAAAAGAAAAAAAGTCCTTCACACAGGAAGAAGGCAGTCATAAGATAAACAGATGTGCTGCATTGCAGAAGTGTAGGTTCAGAGGCTGAACTGAAAAATACTCTAAAGTAAAAACAGCTTTCCTTCTTGCAAATAAATAGTACTTGCTGTTTGTGACTCTTAGATTGAAGATTATTTAAAATAATACTGAAGAATGCAGCCAGGCTGCTGTGAGATAGTCATTCATTCGTGGAGAATTCCTCAGAGGCTTCTAAACCACTGTGCACAGTAATTTTGCTTTATTTATTTATTTTTGATGGAGCCTTTCAAGGTTTGTGCCTTTTTCCTCAGCAATTTTTTAATTAGCATATCTGTTACTTCTGCATAGGACAATTGCTACAATTGCTTGTGATGACTGCCTCATTGACATGCAGAAAAGATCTCAGAGACAGTGAGCTTAAGAAAGAATCTATATAGCCTGCCTGTTGGGAAATTAATGGCCCTGATCCAGAGCCAGGTTTGGAGCAGTTCTGCTGCAGAAGGTGGTGGTGAAAATCCAGGAGAACGTATGTGGACATATACTCCGGAAACAGCGAAGTGACTTCAAGAGGAATTGTTATTGAGGTGCTAATAACAGTGTCGAATGCAACTGAACAAACAAAGCATCATTTTTATCTTCAACTTTTAAAAAATCACTGACTAAAATGGAAACTTGGGCTAACTATTCAAGCAAAGGGATGCTGGACTCTTACTCAAGTTGATGCACGAAACCCTGCACAGAGAAGCAAGCATTAATCTTCTAGGAGGGCTATGATGTCACTAATGAAGTGACAATCACAGTGCTGTCTGCCTGTGCTTTCCCTGTTTCAGCAGCACCTTACCTATCAGGGGCACTGTATCATTTATTTTCTTACCTAACTGGAATATGAGTGGGGTTGGTATATATGAGGGAGATGTAGTAGCCAGTGTCACTGTTAGTAATGCTGTGAGCTAGAACATGATCAGAACCTAATCATTTTTAGTGCACAATTCTAAAGTTTGTCTTCCTTGTGGCCAAGACCACAGCAGATGCTAACCAACACATTTTTATTAGGGAGGAGACTTATTTGATCAAATACATTGTACATGGATAGTAGTGAGAAAAGGTATGTCTGGGGTACCTGCAAAATTAAAGGCAACTAAGAGTGGTGACAAACTCAAATATGACAGCAATCTAGAAAGAGTAATGTAGAAGTAAGCAGCCCAATATACCCTGATGGTCCTTGAGGGCATCATTGCTTTATAGAATAATCACTGATGTGCACAATGATGACCTTGAATCATCAAGAAAAGGTTAAATAACATTCAGCCTTTTTTAAAATAAGAAGGCAGTAAAGAAAGCAATCCATTTTAGAAATCTTTCCTTAATATTAATAGATACCTTTAATTTTAAATAAAATTTTGAGCAGACAAATCTGTTACCTAAAATGACTTATTTCCCAATAGTTCTGATTCCTTGAAACTTATACATAAGTCTGACATCTTATTCTTCTCATCCTCAGAGCTGAGCCTATCCGTGCATTTCCAAGCACTTAAAACTAGTTCTTTCCTCCTTGATTCATCTTTCAGGTATCAGTTATAGTTATCAGAGGGCTTCCCTGGTGGCTCAGATGGTAAAGAGTCTGCCTGCAGTGCGGGAGACCCAGGTTTAATCCCTGGGTCAGGAAGATCCCTTGGAGAAGGAAATGGCAACCCAGTCCAGTGTTCTTGGTTGGAGAATCCCACGGACAGAGGAGCCTGGTGGGCTACAGTGTGTGGGGTCGCAAAGAGTCAGACACGACTGAGCAACCAAGCACAGAACAGGAGCATCAGTTACGCTGGTTCAGTGGTAAAGAATCCACCTGCCAGTGCAGAAGATGCAGGTTCAATCCCTGGGTCAGGAAGATCCCCTGGAGAAGGAAATGGCAACCCACTCCAGTGTTCCTGCCTGGAAAATCCCACGGACAGAGGAGACTGGTGGGCTACAGTCTGTAGGCTGGCAAAGAGTCGAACATGACTGAGCAACTGAACATACACACAGCACAAATGATCTTATTGCTGCTACCACCCCTTTCCCTCAAAACTTGTCGGGGAGCCTAGTGCTTGTGGCTTCCAAAGCTCCAGGCCATGTAGCTAATGCCTAATAACCGTATCAGTGAGATCTCTGTACTGGAAGTTACCAGGGATATGGAGGAGGGCTCAGGGATAAACTGGTAGAGGAGAAACCAGGAGAAGAATGTAATTATTCTTGAGTACCACCTGCTATGGGCTGAATTGTGCCCAGCTATTCATATGTTGAAACACCCCCAATGTGACGGTATTTACAGATGAGACCTTTGGGAGCTAATTAGGTTTAGGTGAAGTCTATGAGGTCGCACAGAGTCGGCCACGACTAAAGTGACTTAGCAGCAGCAGCAGCAGCAGAAGTCATAAGGGTGGAGTTCTCAGGATGAGATTTATATCTTCTTAACAAGAGACTAAAAAATGGCAACCCACTCCAGTACTCTTGCCTGGGAAATCCCATGGATGGAGGAGCCTGGCAGGCTACAGTACATGGGGTCGCAAAGAGTCGGATATGACTGAGCAACTTCAGTTTCAACAAGAGACTCGAGAGCTTGCTCTCCCTCCCCACCCTAGCCCGCACCCTCCATGCCATGTTTAGGATACAGAAAGAAGGCAGTCTCCTGCAAGCCAGGAAAAGAGTTCTCACCAGAGCCCAACCATGCTGACATCTTAGACTTCTCAACCTCCAGAATCGTGAGAAATAGCTTTCTGTTGTTTAAGTCACCCAGTATTTGGTATTTTATTACCATTCCCTACCACCACAACCAGCAACTCTTGTTCACTGTTTGCTTTCATCCCTGGAAAGGGTTTCGACTTTTCTCCTTTCTACCTATTGGACAGCACCAGAAGGAAACACTCTCTTCAAGGAAGGGGAAGGGAAGAGCAAAGAACTCATTGATGAGGCTGATCAGCCCATACGTATTTTCATCAACTCTTTACTCCAGCAGGCTTTTGCTCTGCCGATATTCCCGCTATGGATATCACACCAGCAGTCTGAGCCAGTGCAATAAAGGAGTTAGTAATAATTATCTATCTTAGGAGCTGATAATAATTATCTATCTTAGGAGAGAGGAAAGAACAAAATTTCAACCACAAAGAATAATGTTGTTGGTAATAAGATTTCCACCACAGATACCAGTTTTTTCAAATATGATCAGATAAACAAAAAAAAAATCCTAAAAAGTGTTCCTTATTCCTAAAAAAAAATAAATAAATAAACTCAGCATTCAGAGTGCTTAATGAAAAGAAACCAAACTTCAAGCCAATGTGAGACACATCCCAGGGTGGGGTCAGAGAGGCTTGATGGACCACAAGGGAACAGCTGTGTTCAAGTCAAAACAATTGATTCCCCATTTCAATTGCATCTCCTCGAGCCTCCAAGATTTTCAAATGCTGCTGCTGCTGTTAAGTCGCTTCAGTCGTGTCTGACTCTGTGCGACTCCATAGACAGCAGCCCACCAGGCTCCCCCGTCCCTGGGATTCTCCAGGGAAGAACACTGGAGTGGGTTGCCATGTCCTTCTCCAATACATGAACGTGAAAAGTGAAAATGAAGTTGCTCAGTCGTGTCCGACCCCTAGCGACCCCCTGGACTGCAGCCTACCAGGCTCCTCCATCCATGGGATTTGCCAGGCAAGAGTACTGGAGTGGGTTGCCATTGCCTTCTCCTTTTCAAATGCTAGTTCCCCCAAATGTCTGAAATATTACCAAAACAACTTGTTAGTAAGATAAAGCTCACTGTGGTAAGGAGAGAGCACTGCCTTGACAGTCTTACTAGTATCTTAGAGGGGAGAGATAAGCTAGGGTATTTACTGAGACTTAAAAGACTGGTTTAAAGCAGGTCTTTCAGTGATGAGGGGGTTAGAACTGAGCGATGACAACTAGATGATGGTTTAGGATTGGTGGACACAGGTACTTTGCAGTGAAGAGTTCTGAGGTCCTGTGGTGTAAGCTGTGTTTGATGCTTTGTACTAAGGGGTTGATGGGTCTTTTAGGAAGTTCCTGGAATGAACAATAAAGTTATTAGTAACTTCTGTCTTCCAGGGCAAGAGCATCCTGCTGAATAGTAGCAGGATACATCATCACAAAACATGCACCTTGGTATAAGGATTATTTCGAGCTGAAGGCAGTTGAGAAGAAGCAGATACAAAACAAACAAAATCCCCCTCTTTTCTCTGTCCTTATTTTCCTAAAGGCAGGACATAAATTTGTAAAGATGTCCCCCCTCAACTCTCTATCAGGAAGGACAGAAGTTAATCACCAGAGAGAACTCGAGACTCTTATCAGTCCTGAGATAGCACCAGAGGAATCTACATAACTTTACTAACTAGCCCTATCTTCCATTACTTCCTCCATACATTTATATTCCCACAGTTTTCTTCCCCTAGAACCTCAAAGTCCTTTTCCTTTTGTCTTATCACATCTCTAGAACTTATCATTCTTTTGTTAAGACATTATATAAGCCCAAGTTCTAAACACCCCTTTGAGTTAGTCATCTCTGGTCCTCCCATCTGTGCAATGCACATGTTAACAAACCTGTTTATTTTTCTTTTCATCTGTCTTTTGTCAGTCTAATTTACAGGGCACCAGCTGGAGAAACTAGGAGGGTAGAACTGAGAGAGGAAAAGTTTTTCCTCCTCTACATGGAAATGATAAGGTTGTATTGATGACAGCAGTGAAGACTAAAGTCAGTTTAATCTAAAAATAAGCAGTATGGATGGTTTCCATTCTCACTCCATGATACCCCTGACTGTATTCATATGTGTATATGTCTATTACCCACTCCAAAAGCTCTCAGAGCAGAGATTATATCTACTCTTGAAACATTGCCCATTGTCTTTTCTGTCCCCCATACTGTTTCAGCTTCAAAATTACCCTCACCTCTAAGACATGTATATATTCTAAAAGTATCTATTATAATTATCAACCCTGCTACAGGCAAAAAGCTGCTAAGCAAGATGAAAAACACCAGTGGTAGGGTTTCAAAATGAAAGACTAAAATCATCTTATATTCCCTGACCATGTTCAACATAATTCATTCAGAGAGTATAAGTTTTGAGCTAATTTTAACCTGGATTGTTAAAACTTCTCAATTGTTTGCAAAATAGTGCTAAAATAAGATAGCTTGGGTGTGTAAATGTATTTTTTCCCCACAGCAGAGCTAAGTATTTCAGAATCACAATTGTAAAAATTCCATTTCAATGTGTCTTTATTTTTATTACACCAGTTTGTCATAAGCCAAACATTGTGAAGTTTCCTGAGGAGAGTTTTTCTTCGTTTGAAACACCTCAGAAAGAAGTGCTTTTAATTATCACTGGTATTATTTCAGATCCTATGTTAGTCACAGATGCCCCACTGACGACCTTTCCTATAAATCTGCTTTTATTTCTACCTTATAAAATGCTCTTCTCTTTCAGAAATGATGTTGGTCTTCCTTTTCTCACTTTTGTTGCATTTTATGTATGTATCACTTCATCAAATACTATATGGTAGGGTTCTGAGATAAATTATAAGTTGATGGAGGCTTCTAAGAGATGTCATTTGAAGCTGCAAGAATGCTCCATGAAGATAGCAATTGTTGGATCATTTTATTGCTGTATTTACCACACCCTGTACTATGCCAAGCATGCTGGGCATTTTCTCACTTCCTCTTTAAGCTCGTTTTATATCTAGATTAATAAATGAAACCCTCAGTTGACTGTGCTGCTGAGAATGTCAAATTCTACTTCTACTTCACATTATCATTCAACGTCCTTTCATTTTCTTAAGTAATCTGTTTAGGTCTCTTCTTCAGGAGTCTCAGGCATGATGAGACACTAGATATGAGACACTAGGTTCTCCATAGTTGTTGAGTGATGACTTCCAGTGTCTCTCTAAGACAGCAGAATGGTGTTATACAGGATTGCATAAGTCCAAATTGACGAAAACAAGCCCCTGGCTTTTACATTACATAATTTGTTTTCAGATCATGAACTGCAACTTTGTGAGTGTTCCAAGGGAGTGACTGAGAAACACAGCCTAGAGAGATGTAAGAGAATGTGAGCAATGCCTTTTATACAGCTATTGAAACTTTGAATGGTGTAACTACAGGTAGTCAAAGAAACACCTACAGTTGTATCTCCCAAAATGTTGTAGATAACAATCAACAAATGTGGGGAAAAGGTACTTTCATTGCATACCTTTGAGAAAGCTGAAGTGATCAAAGTTTAAATTCGGTTCTCTACTGCAGAATTTCTAGAGTCTTTAATATGTTCTGAGGGAGATAAAATGCACCATATTTTCCCAGTTAATGTGTAAAATGGAACACTTTCTCACAGAATATTTCTTACGACTAATGTTCAAAGAAAACCTAGTGGGAAACACAGGGCTAAAGAATAAACACAAATTAACAAATGTCTCCAAGTGGCTCTCACCTATACTTTATCAAAAGCAGATGAAATTAATCTTATCTTACTGATAATTCCTACCAAAGTCATAGGACAAATATAAATAAATATAATGAGTTATATACCTATCCCTCACCATTTGCTGGGCTTCCCAGGTGGTGCTAGGGGTAAAAAACCTGCCTGCCAATTCTGGAGACATAAGACTTGGGTTCCACCCCTGGGTCAGGAAGATCCCCTGGAGGAGGGCATGGCAACTCACTCCAGTATTCTTGCCTGGAAAACCCCATGGACAGAGAAGCCTGGTGAGCTACAGTCCATAGGGTCGCACAGAGTCGGACACAGTGGAAGTGACCTAGCATGCATGCACCATTTGCTCTGGCCAGGGAAAGAAGAATATGCTTTTTAGATGGCTTGGGCCATGTGCCTATCCTTAAGGTCCCCACCTCTGCGAAGGTGGGAAAGGCAATGGGGTCAACTGTACCCACATGAACTAAGTGAGTCATTGGCTAATTTACTGGTATAATACCACCTACTTTATATGATGGGTTTCCTTGGTAGCTCAGCTGGTAAACAATTTCCCTGCAATGCAGGAGACCCTGGTTCAATTTTTGGGCCAGGAAGATCTCCTGGAGAAGGGATGGGCTACCCATTCCAGTATTCTCGGGCTTCCCTGGTGGCTCAGACGGTAAAGAAGCTACCTGCAATGTGGGAGACCTGGGTTTGATCCCTAGGTTAGGAAGATCCCCTGTAGAATGGGATGGTTACCCACTCCAGTATTTATATGATTGTCGGTATTAAACAAGATAATGTATCTACAGCACGTTAGCACAATGCCTGGCTCAAAGAAAGTGGTAAGTGGTAACTGCTATAACGTCTTTAAACCATGTAATCTAGAGTAACTGCCTCCTGAATCTATCTATAATCCTGTCTGATAATTTCTCAAACTGCATTTAAATTATCTTTCAAAAATTCTTATCTGAGCATGCCCTATTCTCTATAGAGTTGTAGAATAAAGTTAAAACATTTGCCCACAGGAAAATCTGCCTTCCCAAGTTCATCTTCCACCAGCTGCCTGGCCTCATGGTCTCTATATTTCAGCCCCACTGCACCTCTTATCCCCAGAGACACCACACTTTCATTCATCTGTCTGTTTAATCATATGCTCCTGCTGTTCCCCGAAAATGAGATATGCTTCCCCTCACTACAACTACAAAAAGGCTTCAAGGCCAACTCAATTACTATCCACCCTTGAAATTCCCAGTCAGACTTAATCACTTTCCCCTCTCTGCTCTCATATCCTTTTTACCTCTATTATAGCACTTTCACACATTCTCATATGACAATTACTTGTGCATGTGGCTAGTTCCATGCATTACTCAAGACTGTCTGTTGCAGGTGATAGAAACCTAATTTGAACTTGCTTGGGTAAAAATATGAAGGTTAAATTGAAAATATCCTGGGTGACTCATGTAATTCATAAAGTACATGAATTACCAAACTTCAAAGAAGAACAGAGATACACTCAGATACACTCTCAGAAAAACACTTCAACCACAGATAAAATGCCAATTTTGTTCCAAAGAAAAACTCTCATCACAGTTTCTCTCTGTGGGTGGGGTTTCCTTTTCTCTGTGAAGTGTATTGAGGTAAAATTTTTAGTATACAATTCTATGACTTGTGGCAAACAGTTATATAAACACCATTATAAATGAGTTTATATCTATGTATACATATACATACATGTTTATATACAGAATGATTCTATGACCCTCCAAAATTCCTCTTTATAGTCAAATTCCCCCTGTAAATTTGCCTCTTGGCAACCACTGATCCATTATCTGTCCTCACAATTTGGCCTTTTCCAGACTGTCATATAAATTCATACAGTATGCAGCCTTTTGAATCTGACCTCTTTAACTGAACATAGTCATATTTCAGATTTTTATCCATGTTATTTCATGTACCAACAATTTCTTGATCTTGCCTTATTATATTAACTAGGACCTCCAGTGTGATGTTGAACAGTAGTATGAGAGAACATCACTGTTTTTCTTCCCCAGCGTTAGGGGGATAGTATTCAGTGATCGATTACTAAGTTTGAGATTGTTGTTTAGTTGCTCAGTCATGTCTGACTCTTACGTTACCCCATGGACTATAGTCTGCCAGGCTTCTATATTCATGGGATTTCCCAGGCAAGCATACTGGAATGGGTGGCCATTTCCTTCCCCAGGGGGTCTTCCAGACCCAGGGATGGAGCCCATGTCTTCTGCATTGGCAGGCATATTTCTTACCACTGAGCCATGCTGCTGCTGCTGCTAAGTTGCTTCAGTCGTGTCCAACCCTGTGCGACCCCATAGACGGCAGGCCATCAGGCTCCGCCGTCCCTGGGATTCTCCAGGCAAGAACACTGGAGTGGGTTGCCATTTCCTTCTCCAATGCATGAAAGTGAAAAGTGAAAGTGAAGTTGGTCAGTTATGTACGACTCTTAGCGACCCCAAGGACTGCAGCCCACCAGGCTCCTCCGTCCATGGGATTTCCAGGCAAGAGTACTATAGTGGGGTGCCATTGCCTTCTCCAACTCAACCATGAGGAAAGCCCAAATATGAGGTTACCCATATGTATTTTTGTACATGCCCTTTATCAGCTTGATGAAGTTTCCTACTCCTAGCTTGCTGAAAGTTGTATAACTGTTATTTTAAATCGTGTATGGCTATTAAATTTGATAAAAATTTTTTCACATTTATTATAAAATATTATGTTTTTCTCTGTTAGAAGTATCTGCTATATGGTGAGTAACACTGATTTTTGAATATTGAACTAGCTTTGCATTTCCAGGATAAACCCCACTTAGTCATAATGTATTATCCTTTTTATATACTGTTGGACTCAATTCTCTAATATTTTGATCATGATTTTAGCATCTTCATGGGAGATATTAATTTTTAGTTTTATTTATAATATTTTGTCTGGCTTTGGTATTGAGGTAAAATGAGTTGATGAGTTCTTTCTTCTATTTTCTGGAAGAGTTCATGTAGTCTTGGTATTACTTCTTTCCTAAATGTTTAGTAAAAAGAACTGAAATCATTTATAACAGGATTATTCAGGTTATCTATTTAAATGAGCTTTTTGATAGTTGTTTTTGAACTAATTTGTTCATGTCATCTAAGTTACTGATGTACAAGCATAGATGTTTGAAATAACCCCTTTTGCTTTTAATGTCTGTAGAATCAACTGTGACGTTCTTTCTTTCATTTCTGATATTAGTCATTTTTTTGTCTTTTTTCCTCCCTTGCTTAGAGATTTATCAATTAAGTGGATCTTTTCAAAGTACCTGTATTTTCTATCATTGTCCCTACCTTCTTGCTTTTTTATTTTTACACTTACCTTTATGTTTCCCTTCATTCTGTTTGCTTTGAGGTTTGTTTCTCTTCTAGATTCTTAAGGCTTAGGTGATTGAAACATTGAAATGTTTCTTCTCTTCTAATATAAACTTTTGATTCTATAAATTGAACATATAGCATGCTTCAGATTCATCCCACAGATTTTGATGCGTTGTATCATTTTCATTTAATGCAAATTATTTTCTAATTTCCTTTGTGACTTCCTTTTTAACTTTAGAAGTTATGTTTTTTACTTTGCAAAATATACGTGGATTTTCCAGATTATCTTCCTGCTATGTATTTCTAGCTTAATTCCATTATGGTCAGAGAACCTAGTTGGCATAATTTCAACCTTTTAAATTTCTTTAGGTTTGTTTTATAGTCCAGAAAGTCTCCCTTGAATGCTGTATATACATTTGAACAGAATGCGTATTATTTTGTTGTTAAGTAGAGTGTTCTGTAAGTGTCAGCTAGTTCAAGTTGGTTGATAGTGTTTCTGTTCTTCTATAACCTTACTGATTTTCTGTTTTCTTGTACTCTGAATTACTGAGAATGTTGAATTCTCCAGCTATAATTGTGGATTCACCTATCAATTTTTGCTTCATATAATGTGAAATTCTGTTAGGTGCATACATTTTTAGAATCCTTATGACTTCTTAGAGATTGAATTCTTGATTATGTAATATGTTTGGGTAGGTTTTGAAGTGCATCGTGACTTCCTCACCTACAGAGGTCATAAGCAAGGCCAGATTCTGAGTTTCATATTTTGGTCCCAGAGGTTAATTTTTTCCGAGGTAAACTTAAAAATTTACTCAAATGACACCACCTGAGTTTAAGTTAGGTACTCAACTCCAGAACAGTCAACAGTGGCAAGGTGGCAGAGCATGGGAGAGTGTGGCATCTACCCTGTATACTGCATGGTTGGGATGAAAAAAGGAGCAGTTCATAAGGGAAGGGATGCTGGGAAGACAGTACCAGAAGTGTGTGCCATGCTTTCTTCTAAATTATAGAAATGCTGAAGGTGTGACATTTGTTATACTGGTTATGTTTGTTTTACAGAATCTAGCAAAATATCCACCAAGGAGGGTTTGGTCAAGGCCTTTGACTGCTTCTCCCTCTGTCCAAACCTGTTTCATTCCTTTCTCCAACAGGTGTTAATGCTGCAAGCACTTCCATGTACACTTCCTGCACCCTGATCTCCATCTGAGTGCTCCCCAGCAACCTGACTTGAGATACAATCTCTTTTAATAATCTAATAAAATATATAGTTCTGTTCAGAAAAATATGGCCACATAAACATTCAACTTTATATAAATTTAGGATATTCACAGCATTCTGACTTTTACCATGAACTCTAAGAAAATGGTTTTTGATCTCTCATTTTTAAGAAATTTAGTCCCAAAGATATTTTATAACTTGCCTAAAATTACATGATAACTCAGTGGGAAAGCTAGAACTAAATTCTTATTTCTAGACACATGGTCAGTTACATTTTCCACCATCTTGAGAAATTTGGGGAATTTGCCTGTTTCTATATTTTAATTACTTGAATTAATAACCTTATAAGGATGGGAAACATATCACATTCCAGGTACTATGCTTAATATTTACTCTTTATTATTTCATTTAAGCCTCAGAAGAAACTTTTAAAGTAGACACAATCATCCTCATTTTGCAAATGACAAAAATGAGGCTTTTTAAATGTAACTTTCCAGAGATAGTAAGAGAGCCAACATTTGGATCCAGTTGTCTTTCTTTAGAACCAATTCTCCACAGCAACACTACATACACACACTGGAGATATTTTCTGTATAATACATTTTATTGATTTTTCCACATACTGCAAATCTATCAAATAGGAAGTCTACACAAAATCTGAAAACCTGAGCTCATCCTAATGGTTGGAATTAACTCATTAACTTAGGAAATAGCATTTATTAAACACTTACTATGTGCCAGGGACCTCAATCAACAATGACCAAGGAAAAAACAGTCTGTGTGTGTAAGAAATTTAAAATCTAGCAGATATTTAATAAGTGTAATTTTAGTATAATTCATGCTAACTTTAATTTTTATATAAAATCATGGTTTAAAAGTAAAGTGCAGAATGCTATAAAGGCTTTTAACAGGGTGACCTAAAATAGAATTAGAGGGTTAGGGGATGCTTTCCTAAAAATTAATATTCAGGATGAGATCTAACAATAAGTATAGAAAGGTCTACTGAAATGAGACGGGAGTGATGCATCTGGCAGATCAAATAGCACATGGAAGACACAGGTCTCTATTTTAGTGAAGAATAACCTTGTACCAGGGTTCTGAGTGACTTTGATTACTCTTGCCTCCATATGTTCTATTTTGAGCACGTTTTAACTTATTTGCACCATGTTTTTACCATGTTTGCTTTCTTTTTTGGTTCTATAATTATTCTCCTTGATGAATGGAAATGAAATATTGTTAGTAGTTCTCATTTTCTTTCTGGTACAGGCAGTCATTTCTGTGGAACGACTTGAAGAAAATGCTGAAAGCAGTCTTTACCCTACTCTCCACCAACTAACTCATAAAGCTGTATAAAACCTCCCACTCAACCACTTCAGTCATTTAATTATTACCCTCCATGGTCCTCATGGAAAGGCAAATCCTCCTAGAAATGAACATAAATGAAGCCCCTAAATCAGGCTGACTGATTTAATTACACTTTCTGCTTTCCTTATGACCCAGACGAACAGGTGTCAGTAAGCTGTCCCTTACTTTTGAAAGGCTGTGAATCCCTGATGTAGTCCAAGTCTCGGAATCTAGTCCCTCCCCCCACCCCCGCCCCAACACTGTGACTGTGAATGCTGCACTTCTTTGATACTTTGCTGTGTCACTCAGAAAGATATAAAGCAGTGTTCAAGCTATTGATAAGGGTATCCTTTACTTGCCTTGAAAAATACCCAGTCATTCCCACAGTAAGCCAAATGACCTGCTGATCTAAGAAGAATGATTACTCTTCTTTTTTATATATTTATTTATTTATATATTTTTGGCTGCACTGGGTCTTTGTCGCTGCTCTGGATTTTCTCTAGCTGTGGCGAGCAGGGAGCTACTCTCCAGCTGTGATGAGCCAGCTTCTTACTGTGGTGGCTTCTCTTGACGCCATGAGGCGTCAGTAGTTGTGGCACGTGGGCTCAGTAATTGTGGCTCCTAGGCTCTAGAGCAGTCAAAAGTTGTGGTACACGGGCCTAGCCACTCTGTGGTATGTGGGATCTTCCTGGACCAGGGATCAAACTGTGTCTCCTACATTGGCAGGTGGATTCTTTACCACTGAGCCACCAGGGAAGCCTAAGAATGGCTACTCTTGAAACCACTCAGCTCAACACTTAGCTCCTAGGCTGACTGATGAGAAAGGCCAGTTGTTTCTATTGATGATATTATGGTCTAAATTTAACATATGACCTGAGAAAATGGGAAAAGCATGACACATACAAGTATTAGGGAGAAAAATTATTCTGCAGAAATCACACAGTAGATCTTAATTACCAAAGGCCTCATTTTTCTCAGCTGTAAAATGAGGTAATGGGGCCAGATGGTCTCAAAGATCTCTTCCAGCTGGGGTGACCACCTTTTCCAGGTTTGCCTGAGACTGAATGTCTTATCTCCTGGAGACTTTCTCAGTTCCTGGTGATGGGGGGTAGTCAGTCACCCAGGTTTCTCCTCTGGTAAGTCTTAACTCATCACTTGATACAAATGTTTTTAAATTCACTTGGTTTAAAAGGTAACAGTCTCAACTTTATGATGTTTAATTTCCACAGAAATGTAAATATTTTTGTCTGATTTCTCCCCAGGTGGCTCAGTGGTAAAGAACATGATTGCAAATGCAGGAGATGCAGGAGATATGATCCCTGGGTTGGGAAGATCCCCTGGAGAAGGAAATGGCAACCCACTCCGGTATTCTTGCCTGGAAAATCCCATGGATGGAGGAGCCTGATGGGCTGCAGTCCATGGGGTCACAGAGAGTCAGACAGCACTGTGGATGAGCATGAGGCCTATTGTTTATTTAGGCAGTTTAGGAAAACTGGTGCTGATAGAGTCGGAAGCTGATAGAGGGTTCTTTTTGTTTGTTGCCTTTTGAAATTCTTGGCTATACCACAATGCTTGGTTTCTTTGACCCTGGTATAAAATCTTTCAAAAGGGGCAGAGCACAGTGACATGATGTCATCTGTGATCTGCTCAAGAGCTATTGTCCCAGCATCACTTATCTGACAGGGCAAAACACCTCACAAAATCTGCAACTAAGGGTACAGGTATTTGTAACTGCTACAAAAATTATCAGCTGTTATTTGATATTAAATGAATGTAATTATTTCTGTAGCTCTTCCAAATTTACTCCATTTGTAGTCCCTGTTTAGGAAAGAAGCAATGACCTAATCCTTAGCTACTATTCTGAAATCAGTCAGTGTCTAAAACCCTTGTTTTCTTCACAAAAGAAAGAAATCAGATGATCTTTGCTCTGACCTTTGACTTGATATTTACAAAACCTAATTATGGGGTGGGCCAACTCTCCTTTATCATTCAGAGACATTTGGTTAAGGTCTAATCTTTAAATTAAAAAAAAAAAGTCCTTCAGAAGACTGTTTAGGGCTGTATACATTATGATGAAATCTAGAAAGGGATCCTTAATTTAGAATCTTGGCCGTGAGCATTGATTTTCTCAAAACCAATCAAGTAGAACACGGGAGGCGATATAAGTTAGTCATTAACATCAGTGTTTCAACTAACAATATTACATAATCAGTCACCTGGTGGTCTTGTGGTTAGAGGTCAGAGAGATACACAGTCTGACAGCTTTGGCATTAACACCTCTGCAGTTTCCACCACCACACCCTCTGCTACTGCACCAGCAAGAAAAGAACTGCAGGAACTGTGTGCTACTCGAACTGCCTAATAAGGACTGGCCCTAAGACTGAGGGCAGGCATATGTCCTCATAGTGCACAGATCTCACTTACCTACCTTTAATATAGACTTTACACTTATAAATAGAGGTTTTAAAAGGTTATGATTTCAAAAGAGGAAAACAAACAAAAAAAGCATTTGGCAATTAAAATAATAATGGAGGCACACAGCATTTCTCTTCCTCCCCAAGGTTTCCTCTGGTAATCTTTTTCTCTGGGTGAAAGTAGAGGTCTGATTCCTTTTGTTCATTCCAGCCACCGCCCTTTAGCAATCTCTGTCTGAGCAAGACTGCCACGCCCAATCACAGGACAAAGGCAGAAATAAGGGAACTCGAGACAGAGACAGCCTGACTTTGTTTATAGATATGTAATATATTGGTCTCAGTGACATGAAGGTGCGAATCAGTTGCTATCTCTACAAAGTGACAATTAAAACAGGGCACTTAAATATATGTCTGTTCTAAAATGCTATCTGATAAAAGTATTCTTTTCCTAGAAAGAAAGGGATGTGGCCAGTGTTCTCTGATTTTCAGAAAAAGGGTGAATGCTGCCCCCTTTTGACCGTTAAGAGCTATAGATACCATGCAGCCTTAAACTGGAATCATACCCAAAGGATGGACTGTGAGAATAAAGACATTATTTTGGTAATGAGAAATCTGATTAAATCTTGGAAACTGGAGAGCAGAATGGGATTCATAGTTTATCTAGTAAAACTCTTAAGGAGACTTTACTAGCTTCCTGGAAGACTGGTTACCCTTCACTCAGCCTCCTACATCATTATAATTGTGCCTCTTTTACAGGCTGTTAATTCTGCCTGTATTAATCATTTGAGTTCATTGCTCTATTTCTCCCACTAGCGATAGACTTCTTGAGATCCCTGGGCCATGTCTCTTTTTTTGCTTATGTAATTGTCACAGCACCTACAAAGACCTGCAATGGCTGTTCAAAAAATATGCTTAGTGAAAGCAAATGTCTGGCTGAGGTCAAGATCATAGCCTAGTTATGAATAGTTCTTTCAGAGCAAAGTTAATGAGTCTACTTGGGGTTTAAACTCAGGATATTCACAGAAGTGATGTCATACTTTAACCCCAAAATTCGAAACTTTTGAGCACACATCCTTGATAAATGTTATGCTTATTTATAGATTATATGGATCTAATACTGGACTGTTATACATCAAAATACATAAAAAATAAAACTTAAAAAAGATGAAAAATTGGTCACACTCCACATAGACATAACATCAAGTAAAACAAACTACATGCACAAAAAAGTGTATACTGTATCATTTCATTGACATAAAACTCAAAAAACAAACATAACTAATGTATAACATTAGGAGTCATGCTAGTGATTACCTTTGGTGGAGTACTGATAAGAAGAAAGAACATGACTAAGTTCTAAGATGATATTAAAAATTTATTGAATGATCTTGATGCTAGCTGTATGGATGTTTCAGTTTTTGAAAATAGGTATATAAGCTATACACATATGATATGTGTACATATCTGTACATATTGTGTGTGTTAGTAACTCAGTCACATCTGACTCTTTGCGACCCCATGGCCAGACTCTGCCCGAGAAATTCTCTAGGCAAGAATACTGGAGTGGGTTGCCATTCCCTTCTCCAGGGGATCTTCCCAACCAGGAATTGAAGCTGGGTCTCTTGCATTGCAGGCAAATTCTTTACCATCTGAGCCACTGGATTATATCTCAATAAAAAAAAATTTTAAACAATATTTTCTCAAACTCCAGGAGACTGACCTGCATATTTCCTAGGGTACATGCTATTTGATATAACTCTGCTCTAATTAACAAAGCCAGTCAAACTTTTTCAGTTCCTGATCAGACAGAAAGACATCTCCTACCTCTGGAAAGTCTCTAGCTGGAATGCCTCTCCATCAGTTTCCAGTTGCTACAGCAATTACAGGGGACCTATCCTCCTTGAGAAAGAGTTTGTTCATCTTCCAACCCTCTCAGGTCTGTAAAATATTATTGCTCACCTAAGAAAGCCATTTCATGCATGTGAGCCTATCTTCTGGGGTGAAGGCAGACACTTTCATAATGAAGAACCTCATATTTGCCTCCCACAGCCTCAGATTTCCCATCTGTAAAACGGGAAGTAGGCTTCAGAGCTTTGAGGAGAGGATTTACTACATTAAAATGTGAAGAGGACAGGACTTGGCAACTTATTGGTCCTTTAATAAATTTATTTAGGAAATGTCCTAATATTAGGGGAAATGTCCTGCTCTATAAATCAGAGGACCCATACCCTAAACCGGGTTTTAGCAGTCATTTGATGAAATCTGAAGTATTAAGTGTATCATTAAACATCTTAAGGCCAAATGACCTTCAAGTCTCGATCGTAACCACTTAGATGTGAATAAGGACTAAAAGAACAATACAGAACTTTGCCAGCCGGTGAGCAGAGCTTCAGTGTATTCCTGCTGCGTCATTAGAATTTTATGACTTGCTAGCCAGTTGCTTCCTTGGCTTTTCACTTTATTACTACAATTTCCTGTGATAGTATAATTTCCTGTTTTCTCCCCTGCTGTCCTTTTACCTTGCTTAACCACACTGTGTTGCTGGACCATGAAGTTTTAAGGCAAGTACTCTGAGGATACTTTAAGCCCTTTGTGACCGACTGATTAGCTCTCCTAACAGGACATGTCCTCCGACACAATTGAGGAAATTTATGGTAGTGAGAGCAAACAAACATGATTTGATCTGTATTGAAAGATTCAGTAAAGAGAGGATGTTTTAACAGGAAGTGTGTCAGTTATTAAATTTGCAGAAGCAAAGTAGAACAATGCAAAAGAAAAGAAAGTGAAGTCGCTCAGTCGTGTCCGACTCTTTATGACCCCATGGACTGTAACCTACCAGGTTCCTCCATCCATGTGATTTTCCAGGCAAGAAGACTGGAGTAGGTTGCCATTTCCTTCTTCAGGAGATCTTCATGACCCACGGATTGAACCCAGGTCTCCCGCAGAGTAGGCAGATGCTTTACCATCTGAGCCACCAGGACATCCATTGGCAGGTTGGTATAAACCCCTGACAGGGTTACTGCCATAATGCCATATGGGGTCACTGCGGAACAGCAGAGCAGGGCTCGTCACTTGCTTCGCGCAGGGCATGTCATTCATTCACACAGAACAATGCAAAGCAATTGCTATAAAAAAAATGAACTATAGAGATGATGCTATTCAAGAAAAATCTGTGGAATATTTTAAGCATAAGAAAGGCTACCTAGAAAACTGGGAGCTTAGACTTTAAGTATACATCTGCTTTTAGAGTATAGTCAAGTCCTAAAAGCAAGGAAGGACACTGCTCAAGGTAGGTGAGCACAGCTCCAGAAAATACACTGATGCCCAAACATAAACATTTAGTAGTATAGCACATATGTGAAAATATATAAAAGGGAAAGTATACAAAGAAGCTAAACTCCGAGGTAACTGAATAGAACTGAGGAATAAACAAAAGATATGGAATTGTTGATATGCAGTCCTTCATATTTATCTCATTAATATACTTGAAACAAAGAGCTGGGTAACACTAAGGTTAGCCTATGTTAAGGACAGAGTGATAGATGAATATAACTGCAAAGAAGAACTACGAGAAGAAAAGAAAATGGGAAATTAATTAGAGTTAGCTTTTAAAGTCAATAGAGTAACTGAAAGAAGCAACCCAAGATAAGTATTCTTGTAGAATAGAATAGATAACCAAACAAAAACACAGATATTTTCATCCAGGGAAGGCTGCGAGGTCAATGCAAATGCCAAACTGTCCATGGGAAAGGGTAGGGTTGTGATGAGTGAGGCATACTCCCATTTGGGAGGGTGATTGCTTAAAAGTTACTTTGGAGAATTCATCGTTTGAATACTACCTAGATTCAGGTACATAAATTTCTTTAACAAATGATAAAGATTTGTTCAGAGAAGTTGACTTTGTCATGTAAGGTAAAGATTTTGTGGCTGGTAGGAAAAGCTCATCAACTCCTAAAACTGTATACTCCATTAAAGTACACACGTGAGCCACTGGCAAGGGGTTTCTGTGTGTCCTGAATACAAAAAAACTATTAGGTGAAGTATCTCCCACACTGGTACCTGTGTGTAAATTTACAACTGTGTTGTAAATACCACATAGGGATCTTGTTAACATGAAGATCTCTATTCACTGAGTTTAGCGTCTGAGACTGCATTTTTAAGAAGTTCCTTGGTGATGTCCATACCTGGATGTTGGTGCATGGCCACACTTTTAGTATTAAACATGGACATTTTAAAAGGGGAAAGAAACATTCAGTTCAGCTCAGTTCAGTCACTCAGTCATGTCTGACTCTTTGTGAGCCCATGGACCGCAGCACGCTAGGCCTCCCTGTCCATCACCAACTCCCGGAGTTTACCCAAACTCATGTCCACTGAGTCGGTGATGCCATCCAACCATCTCATCCTCTGTTGTCCCCTTCTTCTCCCCCCCTTCAGTCCTTCCCAGCATCAGGGTCTTTTCAAATGAGTCAGCTCTTCGCATCAGGTGGCCAAAGTATTGGAGTTTCAGCTTCAACATCAGTCCTTCCAATGAACACCCAGGACTGAACTCCTTTAGGAACATTAACAAATATCAAAATCACTATTTGAGACAAATACGAAATCACTATTAATTCCAAACTAGAAATTGAATGATTCATTTAATAAACAAAAATAACTAAGATATAATTCCAGCCCTCCAGAATTTCACTATTTGAAGAGATATTGCATTGTTTGTAGCTGTTGACATGTCTAAGCCCCATAATAGAGATAGGAATATGGTGCTTTGTAGCACAAAGACAGGGACGTGACTGACAAGGTAGATGAACAAAAACACCATACACAAAAGCACAGAGGCTACGGACTGCAAGTAATTTAGTATCGCTTAAATGTATAATTTATTTAGAAGAGGCAAGTAGATGAGGCTAGACAGGTAGGCAGAGATCACTGAAGTCTTGGTTTTTCATCCTGAGGCATTTAGACATTATCTAATAAGCAATGTTAAGCACTACAGTGAAAAAATTGACATAATTAGATTTGTGTGTTTAAAAAGTCATTCCTGCTACAGTATACAGTATGGGTCCTAAGTGTGGGTGCAGCCAGAGGTAGATGAACTATTGTAACAGTCCCAGGAGAAAATAATAGGAGCTTGAATAAATCAATGGCAATGGAAATAAAAAGGGAGGTTCAGATTTAAGAGATGTGTATTTGAGTAAGCTGCCAGAGTACAAACCAAGACACAAGATGAAGCACTCAATAAAGAAACCTTCACATAAGAAAGGATACTCTTCCCATGCTTACATTCTAGAAGTAAGTTAATAGAGGGTCATATACTTTAACTTGTGTCAATGATATAATTATCAGTTTTGATTAAGTGAATGATGGTGACAAAATTATACATAAAATAAACTAGGGTTTCAAGATAGAAGAGCTAGAAACATCACACGCTATCTTGGCATCTGAAAAGATGGAATGGAGAGAAGCAGCCTTTTTTTTTTTTTGCAGCCTAACACCAAGAAAATCTTTGTTCTAAGTATGTAAAGGAACTGAAAGCCTACTTAATAACAAATTGCTTGGATAGATAATGAGAGCCTGAATTAACCATCAAACAAGAAATATTTTTGTGAGGGACTTAGAAAAGATTATAAATACACAACAGATGCTGCCCCAGGCTCCATCAATCTGAAAAGATTTTTTGTTTGTTTGTTTAATTACTGTATGTGGGTCATGACAGCAACCAAAACTGCTTTCTGACTCAGGCCCTCATTAACATCATCCATGTAAGAGCCTTTTCCTGTTCCCTCCCAGAAAGCATGAGAAAGAGTTTCAGAACAGCTAACACCTGGTAAATTCACCATGAGTAGCTATGGGCCACATCTTGGTCTCTGCTTGATGACTGTTTCCTTCTTTTCAGTATTGCCTCCCTTGGCGTTAGTGTGTGCTACCAGCGCTACAGATACGTTCAATCTCCCACTTTTGGGTTCCTAGACCCAGTCCAAACATGGGAGGGATCATTTTCCCCACACCAACAAGCAATTCTCTGACACCACCTGGGTGTCCTACTAGTCAACTCAATATGACTCCATCTACCTGGAGACAGCACCAGACTCCATAGGTTAAGGGTTCAGTCCCACCAGCCTGCCTGCCCCACACTCCCCAACACGCACACACACACACACACAGAGGCACATACTTCAGACACTACTTGCAAGCCCAGGTTGTAACCTGGCTATAGATCAGAACTCTCTTTCCTTGGATTCAATGCTAGAGTCACTCACAGAATTAAAAAAAGACAATTTACTTACATTCACCAGTTTACTCTAAAAAGATGACGGGGGATACAGATTAACATACTGATGGAAGAGATGTGTAGGGCAAGGTATGTGGAGCTTCTATGCCTTCTCAGAGCACCGCTGTCCCCACAGGTCCATGTGTTTACCAGCCTAGAAGCTCTCAGAAGTCCATATTTTGGGGCTTTTATGGAAGTTTCATTACATAGGCATGCTTGATTAAATCAGTGGCCACTGGTGACAGATTCAATTGCCAGTCCCTCTTCGTACTGGTACTGGGAGGGGGAATGGGGGTGGGCTGAGGGACTGAGTGTTCCAACCCTCCAACCACATTGTTGGTTCTCTTGGCAGCCAGCCCATTCTTAACTGCAGCCCAAAAGTCACCTAATTAACATAACAAGAGGTAAGTTGTTTCTTTCTGCACTTAAGAAATTGCAAGGGTTTTAGAAGCTCTGTGCCAGAAGCAACAGGGACACAGACCAGACTTGCATTTATTATAAATCAGTATCACACCCCAGAGCACACTTATTAGCCTCCAGTGTGCAGCTGGGAGAAGTCCCTTGACACTGCCCTCTCCTCTGTCACAGGACTTTGTTCCCATTAGCATCCGTTTCTTGTGCATGCCATCCTTACCCCCAAGGAAGATTGCTTCTATCCTTCCCAGCTTCCGGTTTTCTCTATCACTGGCTTCAGTTCCCATTCCTACCTAAGGGCCCCAGCTGCACGGCAAAATGCCGCAATAAGAGCTAATATTGCTGCAGCTGAGGCTATTTTGACTGGAAAAAGATCCAGTACCCAACTGAAGTGAAGTACATTGGAAAAATAAAGTGCTAATGAAGAAATGATTCACAGGCTAAATCTGCTGGATATTGGGCTTCAAATCTAAGCTGTATATATCATGGTGGTTACTAGAACTATCCCTGATCATGCTGCTGCTGCTAAGTTGCTCCAGTCGTGTCCGACTCTGAGCGACCCCATAGACGGCAACCCACCAGGCTTCCCTGTCCCTGGGATTCTCCAGGCAAGAACACTGGAGTGGGTTGCCATGTCCTTCTCCAGTGCATGAAAGTGAAGAGTGAAAATGAAGTTGCTCAGTCGTGTCTGACTCTTCGCCACCCCATGGACTGCAGCCTACCAGGCTCCTCCATCCATGGGATTTTCCAGGCAAGAGTACTGGAGTGGGTCGCCATTGCCTTCTCCATCCCTGATCATAAGTGAACCTTATTCATTAAGAGGAAAAACTACTTTCTGAAATGCCAATGACTTCTTAATGACTACATCGTTTCTTTCTACATTAGCTTTTGTGATCCTAGACTCTTCCAGTTCTGCTACTGTGTATGCTTTCTACTGGTATCACAACAAACCACCACAAATTTAGCAGTTTAAAAGACTGCCCATTTTATTACCTTACAGAGTGGGTCAGAAATCTGGGCACAGAGTAGTTCACCTGGATTCTCTGCTCAGGGCCTCACAAGGTACTAGGATACAACAGTGAGTAAAACAGACAACTTTTCTGTCTTTGAGACTCATATTCTAGTTGAAGAGTTATTAGGAGAGCAGTAAGCTGATGCAGCATGTGCAAGGAAGAAACTGGAGCAAGATGAAGTAGGAGATTTAGTAAAGGCTCAGATAACATAAGGTCTTGCAGATCATGGTAAGGAGTTTAGATTTTATTCCTCAGTGGTATGGGGAGCAACTGACCAGTTTTGAGCAAGTGTCACTCTAGTTGCCATGAGGAAGTCTAGTGGAGCCAAAAAGAAGGATTAGGAAGCTACCCAAGGTAGAGATAGTGATGGTTTAGAATAGAATGGGGCAATTAAGATGGAAAATTGCCATGGAAAATTAACCATTAAGATGGCTAATTTCTGGCTAGATTTTTAGGGCAGAATCAACAAACTTGCTAATAGGTGGAATGTGAGAAGGGAAAAAAAAATGGGGATGATTCCTAGGTTTTTACCTGAGCAACTGCAAGAAAAGATGTGCCATTTGCCACATAAACATCAAGTTTGGGAGATTCAATTTTGAATACGTTAAGTCTGAGATGCCTATTAGATATTCAAATACAGATATCAAATAGGAAGTTGGACAGAGCCTGAAAAAATGATGGAAAGAGGCCTTTAGGAGTCACTTGTGGACTTGTGTAAACATTTAAGAAAATATATTTACTACTGTGTTCTAGAGGAAGAATATTCCCTTGTGATGTAAATATTTTTTTGCAGTGGAAGTCCCAACCCAGAGCCTGTATTACATTCTTTTGATTACAGGCATCAGAAACTCTCTCTGGATAGCTCAAGCAAAAAGAAAATTCATTGCAAGGAATATTTCAGTGCTCTCACAGAATGAAAGGAAAAGTTGAAAGCCTCCACTCAGGAAGGGCAGCAGCACAGGCCCCACCAGAGACCATAGTGATAAGAGTTTGAGGAACTGCCATTAATATAATACCATTCAGCTCCAATGACTTTAAGTCCACCAGAGTCACAGTCACATCCTGCAGTGCCATGCTCCTTCCATGCCAGTGCCTTCTATTAAACAAAAGGGTTCACATAAATACTTGGAATTCAAAGTACAGTCCCTGGAACAACAGCTTGTTTGGAATGTGAATCTCAAGTCCCACAGCCTAGACCATCATCATAATTTTCATTTTAACAACATCCCCAAGTGATTCTTATTCCTATTAAACTTTGAGAAACACTGAACTGAATGCTTTTCCAGCCATAAAACTCTCTGGTAGTCTGTATTGATCAGGTGTTTTCATTATCACCTTCACTGAGCAAGGCTTTTTGGATTCTTATCCGAATAAACTTTATTTAAAATAGAATTATAGTTTTATATTGAATGATCACAAAATAGTTAAATTATATGTTTAGTGTACACTTTGGTTATACACAGGTAGGTGACAGTATGTTGTAAAAACATTGTAAACTTCTTGCAGTACATCTCAAGATCCTTCCTTTTAGGAAGTTCACAGTTATTTTCAAGGCAAAATATTCTAGTAATTGATATCTTATTGTATATAATTCAGTCTTTTAAGACTCAGAGATTTGATATTCTGATTGTGTGTA
>SJYQ01003684.1:6597-37647 GCA_006410935.1 Redunca redunca | reverse complement strand
GGTCTATTATCTATATTTTATTTGTCATTCTTTTACAACAATATTCTTGGGAACACTATATATAATAAGAATGAAAGGAAACCTATAAATATTAATGCCATTGTTTGAGAAAAAGGCATGACAATTTTATTTGACAGAAGTAAACACTGGCAGCTCATTAAAATTTTGGCTCAAAGTTGAGGTCCAGAAAGTCAATAGGTCTTAAATGGAATGTAACCTGCCTATGAACTCACAATGCCCCTAAATAAATTTCACGATCCCTTAAAGAACCTTGTTCAAAGAATTCTTCTAGAAATGTACTTAGTAGATAAGATTAACAAAAGTCTGTCATTTTAAAAAGTAGATTAGCTATTTAAACTTACTCATTAGCATAGTTTTTTGAAATGTAGATATTAAAACTCAGAAATGGATATAAGAATCACCTGGGAAGCTTATTAAATGACACCACTCAGATCTACCAAATGAGAATCTCAAGGGGTGGGTCTAGGAATCTACATTTAAAAAATAGCTCCTTAGTTGAGTCTGACCACAGGAAGGTTTGAGAATTACTGTACTAAATATTATATTTTCAAGTTTGCTTTTCCACTGACACTAGTGTCAATTTCCAATGACCGAGTAAAGCATTCCTCTTCACAGGCTCACATCACATTAAGTCTCCATGCTTCACACACACTGGAATGACATTTTGACACCTAGGTGGCTTAACTTTTCTTCTACCTTTCCAAAGGCTTTAAATAAATATTTCTTTTTGACAACTCATTAATTCAATATATACTAAGGCATAGCATTTCCAGAACACTTAATACTGCCTTGGTTACAATTAGGAATCACTTTCTATAGAGGCTCATTGATCCACATGTTGGGAAAGAAGAAGGAAAAAAAAAGGAAAGAAAAACCACAAAAGGAGAAATCAATGTAATATTTCACAACAGAAATATCACTTGTTTTAAAATTTAAGACAACTCTTCTCTCAAAGTTGATGCTACATGTTATTTTTCATAATATATGATTGTTAAATCCATATAAAGATAGAAGTTCTCTCATTAACAACCCATATAAAACACTATGAATATGTCTATAGTGCCTCTAGAGGGCTAAGCACATAGAAGGGACACAAAATACATATTGTTTGAATGAATAAACAGCATGTACAATATGTACATTTGACATACTTTATTGAATTTGATTATTGTCTGGTTATCAATATACAATTTTATATAATATTTTATTGTATCATAATTTATTTAATCAATTCCCTACCAATTGACACTTGCTTTCAATTTTATACTATTAGAGGCAATTGTGAAAAACACAGTTGTGCAAATGTCTGGTTATTTTTGACAAATACTTGAAGTGGAATTGCTGAATCAAAGTTTATGTATATTTAAAACTTTAATAAATTTTTTTCTCTTAAAATGTTGATTCAATACTATTATAACTTATTATTATTTTCCCCCATTGGATATCTTTGTCAATCCGATAGTCAGTGACTATAATCTCATTATTTTGTGTGTGCTACGTTGCTTCAGTTGTGTCTGATTCTTTGGGCCCTATGGACTGTAACCTGCCAGGCTCCTCTGTCCATAGTAATCTCCAGGAAAGAATACTGGAGTGGATTGCTACGTCCTCTTCCAGGGAATCTTCCTAACCCAGGAATCAAACTCTTGTCCCAGGCATCTCCTGCATTGGCAAGCAGGTTCTTTACCACCTGGGAAGCCCCTTATACTAGTAAGAATATATCTGTTTTATAAATTGATTAGCCCATTTGTATTGCTTTTATGAATTGCTTGTTTAAATCTTTAACATGTTTACCTAATAGAATGGATCAGGAGAGTTTAAATTCTAACTGACAAACATAACATCACAGCAAAACTCCAGTGTTTGTAATCATAAAAGAAGGAAGACATATGTAGAGAACTGAAAGACAAAAATTGAGAAAGCCATATGTAAAATGAAACTCAGAAAGACAATGAGAAAGAGAACAAAGTCATACAGTAGAGGAATATACTGAAACAAACATAGAAAGACAGAACACAAAATTCATACATCTAGATAGACAGACATACAGACGCAAAGACACATGGAGACATGTATTGATAAAGGCACAGACAGAGATCACAGTAGAGACACCCAAAGGAAAAATAGACTGGGCATACATATACAAGCATAGAAAATGACACATAATCAAATGAGTACACACAGTGGTATACAGAGAAAAAGTCATAAAAATACAGCACAAACACAAGGAGAAAAAATATTTACACTCAAAAGTAAAGAGAGATGCAAGAATACAAGATGCAAAATCAGAAAGGAGGACTTCATGAACTAAACTCTTTAATATGATCTTTAAAGATGACTAAAAACTTTTAAAACTTATGTGGCCTTATCATCTCTGATAAGCCAGAGTTAAAGTACTATTTCTTAGTCTTTCGTAGATAGCATCATCTAAAATCAAGGGCCATATATAATCACAAGCTTAGATTTCCCTCTTTATTTTGGAAAATTATAAAAATGAACCCTACTAATAAAACACACACAAAATAAAACAAATTATTTTATCTATTCCAAATAACTGTACAAAGGATTTATCCATTTCCTTTCTTCATTTGGATGGAGTCATGGAATTTGAAAAATGATTTTTAAAAATGATGAAAATCCTAAGAACCACAGGTCTCACTAAAACTACTTCTTTTACTAAATACTAAAGCTAAAATGATCCTAACAAATCTACCATTTTCCGATTTGCTGTTGGGAAGCAGAATAAGGAAAGAGCTAAAATAGCAACTGAGAATCAAGCATCTGAAGAGATTACAGTCAAGTCAATCTAATTTATTAAGTTCCCAATTCTGAAAAGAAAGTTAGTTCAAAACTCATTGGTTTTTATAGTCACCTATGGAGTCAATCAAATTAATTGCATGGAAATTCTATCAAACATTCATCAACCATTATGAATGACCAAAAACAAACAAACAAAAAGACTTAACTAGAAAACCATCAATTAAGCCTTGATATACAGACACCGCCAAAGTACTGCAGAGATGCATAAATATTTTGCAATATGTTTAAATAATGTGTCTTGACTGCCAGTAAAATTTTTCCAAGCAAATGTTATTGAAAATGTTTGGGCTATCCACAAATGTTTTTACAAGCATTCCTACTAGTCAACTACTGAAGCCTCTGAAAAAATTCTGGCCAGCAGGAGAATTCATAAAAACTGCTGAATAGAAGGTGACCTAAGGAAATGTGGACAGGAATATTTGAACTGTTGAGATGGTTCAAAAACAAATGCATGTTTCATGAAAGCTTTTGAAACAAATAGTTCTGGCTAAAAACAAACATTTGGACAGTGTGGACACACCCAACAAAAATGTCTGTTTGCTGATACTAACATTTTATTTGGCATGTATTTGTCAGAGCAGACGTGGGCAAAAATAAGATAAATGCAAACATCTCAAAGAAGGCAAAATTATAGTCAATTTATAAGTGTAAGAAAGATGAGAACATTTATTACCTAACATAGATAATAGTAAAAAATAGATATTTCTGGCTTATTTAAAGTAATGACAATTTTACCAGCATAAGATCAAAACAAAAACATCCATAAATATTTTATGCTGCACATTACTTTCATACATGCTGCATAGTTTTCACATTCGTAAAATGCTGCATAATTCTTTTCAATTAACTCATGACAACTTTCTGAGAGCAGCTGAGGACAAGTCTTATTATCCCCATTTTACAGATGAGATATATTAGCTAGATAAGGCTGTTTTTAATCCCTTTTATCACATTTGCCTCCTGGCACTGTAAAATATACTTTAAAAAATACAATAATCTTTTATTCTTTTAGGAAAAAGATTTATACTATATATTACTGACTAATCTTAAGAAAGTAACTATGATAAAGGAGAAAAACTGAGAACTGTAGAAAAATATAAAAGTTTACTGGTTGGTGCATTTCTTTAATAACAATTTTTAGAACACCTACTGTCTACTCTCTTTTTATCCTATATCATAGTCACTGCTTTATTAAGTCTTAAAATGCATACAATCCTATTGTTTTTCTATTTTTCTTTCTTAATTCCTTGAACTAACCAAGCCCAAATTTTACATGTTCTATAGAGTGGTTCATCAGTTCCGTTCAGTTCAGTCATGTCCGACTCTGCGACCCCATGAGCTGCAGCACGCCAGGTCTCCCTATCCATCACCAACTCCTGGAGTTCACCCAAACCCATGTCCATTGAGCCGGTGATGCCATCCAACCATCTTATCCTCTGTTGTCCCCTTCTCCTCCTCCCCTCAATCTTTCCCAGCATCAGTGTCTTTTCCAATGAGTCAGCTCTTCACATCAGGTGGCCAAAGTATTGGAGTTTCAGCTTCAGCATCAGTCCTTCCAATGAACACCCAAGTCCATCTCCTTTAGGATGGACTGGTTGGCTCTTCTTGCAGTCCAAGGGACTCTCAAGAGTCTTCTCCAACACCACAGTTCAAAATCATCAATTCTTCTGTGCTCAGCTTTCTTTACAGTCCAACACTCACATCCATACATGACTACTGGAAAAACCATAGCCTTGACTAGACAGACCTTTGTTGGCAAAGTAATGTCTCTGCTTTTTAATATGCTATCTAGTTTGGTTATAACTTTCCTTCCAAGGAGTAAGTGTCTTTTAATTTCATGACTGCAATCACCATTTGCAATGATTTTGGAGCCCAGAAAAATAAAGTCAGCCACTGTTTCCATTGTTTCCCCATCTGTTTGCCATGAAGTGATGGGACCGGATGCCCTGATCTTAGTTTTCTGAATGTTGAGCTTTAAGCCAACTTTTTCACTCTCCTCTTTCACTTTCCTCAAACGGCTCTTTAGTTCTTCACTTTCTGCCATAAGGATGGCAGATCATCTGCATATCTGAGGTTATTGATGTTTCTCCTGGCAATCTTGATTCCAGCTTGTGCTTCCTCCAGCCCAGCTTTTTTCATGATGTACTCTGCATATAAGTTAAATAAGCAGGGTGATAGTATACAGCCTTGATGTACTCCTTTTCCTATTTGGAACCACTCTGTTGTTCCATGTCCAGTTCTAATTGTTGCTTCCTGACATGCATACTCAGACACAATTTTCCCTACATCACTTGCCTTAGTGCCTCGATCTCCTTTCATTTCTGCTTCTCTTTCCCTACCAGCCCTTAAATATAGTTAATTTCATAATTTCTGGAAATAGCTTGTTCTTTCAGGCTGACTTCTTTGCTATCTCCAGTCACTTGCAGGATTTCTACTGATGCTATTAAGTAGTCATGACTGGTTGAGAAGAGAGAGTACCTTTATTTCTGCTTCCACTTTTCTCACAGCTCAAACACTGAAGTGCCAATGGCATGATGGAGATCTCCAGTTTATATTCTCCCATTAGTTCATCAAACTTTTACCCTTTTTCACAGATGGAAATATCATTGGCTTTAGATTGAACATGTCTCCCGAAAATCCGTATGTTGAAGCCTAATCCACAATATGACAGATTTTGGAAGTGAGTCTTTTAGAAGGGATTAGGACATGAGATCAGAGTTCTCAAGAGTGGGACTAGTGCCCTTAGAAAAGAGACTACAGAAAACTCTGGTGTCCCCTTCCTTCATGTTAGGTTACAGTAAGATGATGGCAGTTTATAAAACAGGAAGGAGACTCTTACCAGACACTGAATCAGCAGTCTCCTTAATCTTGAACTTCCCAGCCTCCAGATGTGAGAGATAAATTTCTGTTTCTTTATAAGCTACAAGATCTATTGATACGTTATTTTCTTATAGCAACTCTAATGGACTAAGGCATTACCCTTCTAATAACCTTCTAAGAATCCTTTCAGCTCCTGTATCTATAGGTCCAATTACAAAATCCTATTGATTTTACCACCTCAATATCTGTCCACACAACACTTCATTATCACTCACCATTTCCCAGTTCAACCACCAATCATCATCAACTCAAAATTGGCTTCTTTACCATTTCTTGGCTGCATGGCGCTGAGCGGGGAGCGGCAGAGAGGAGATACCCCACGTCCAAGGTCAGAGAAACCTCAGTAAGATGGTAGGCACTGGGAGAGGGCTTCAGAGGGCAGATAGACTGAAACCACAATCACAGAAAAGTAACCAATCTAATCACATGGACCACAGCCTTGTCTAACTCAATGAAACTATGAGCCACACCATGTACGGCCTCCCACGACAGATGGGTCATGGTGGAGAGTACTGAGAAAATGAGGTCCACTGGAGAAGGGAATGGCAAGCCACTTCAGTATTGCCTTGAGAACCCCATGAACAGTATGAAAAAGCAAAAAGATAGGACACTGAAAGATGTACTCCTCAGGTCAGTGGGTGCCCAATATGGTACTAGAGATCAATGGAGAAATAATTCCAGAAAGAATGAAGAGACAGAGCCACAGCAAAAACAACACCCACTTGTGGAAGTGACTGGTGATGGAAGCAAGGTCCAATGCTGTAAGAGCAATACTGCACAGGAACCTGAAATGATAGGTCCATGAATCAAGGCAAATTGGAAGTGGTCAAACAGGAGATGGGAAGGGTGAATGTTGACATTCTAGGAATCAGTGAACTAAAATGGACTAGAATGGGTGAATTTAACTCAGATGACCATTACCTCTACTACTGTGGGCAAGAATCCCTTAGAAGAAATGGAGTAGCTATCATAGTGAACAAAAGGGGCCGTAATGTGGTACTTGGATGCAATCTCAAAAACGACAGAGTAATCGCTGTTCATTCCCAAGGCATCCATTCAATATCACAGTAATCCACTTCTATGCCGTGACCAGTAATTCTGAAGAAGCTGAACAGTTCTCGGAAGACCTGCAAGACCTTCTAGAACTAACACCCCCAAAAGATGTCCTTTCCATTATAGGGGACTGGAATGCAAAAGTAGGAAGTCAAGAAACACCTGGAGTAACAGGCAAATTTGGCCTTGGAGTACAAAATGAANATTATAGGGGACTGGAATGCAAAAGTAGGAAGTCAAGAAACACCTGGAGTAACAGGCAAATTTGGCCTTGGAGTACAAAATGAATCAGGGAAAAGGCTAGTAGAGTTTTGTTAAGAGAACGTGCTGGTCATAGCAAACACCCTCTTCCAACAACAAAAGAGGAGACTCTACACATGGACATCACCAGATTGTCAACATTGAAATTAGATTAATTATATTCTTTGCAGCCAAAGATAGAGAAACTCTATGCAGTCAGAAAAAACAAGACTGGGAGCTGACTGTGGCTCAGATCATGAACTCCTTATTGCAAAATCCAGACTTAAATTGAAGAAATAGGGAAAACTGCTAGATCATTCAGGTATGACCTAAATCAAATCCCTTATGATTATACAGCAGAAGTGAGAAATAGATATAAGTGACTAGATCTGATAGAGTGCCTAAAGAACTATGGAAGGAGGTTTGTGACATTGTACAGGAGACAGGGATCAAGACCATCCCCAAGAAAAAGAAACGTAAAAAGCAAAATGGCTGTCTGAGGAGGCCTTAAAAATAGCTGTGAAAAGAAGAGAAGCTTAAGGCAAAGGAGAAAAGAAAAGATATACACATTTGAATGCAGAGTTCCAAAGAATAACAAAGAGAGCTAAGAAAGCCTTCCTCAGTGATTAGTGCAAAGATATAGAGGAAAACAATAGAATGAAAAGACTAGAGATCTCTTCAAGAAAATTAAAGATACCAAGGGAACATTTCATGCAAAGATGGGCTCAATAAAGGACAGAAATGGTATGGATCTAACAGAAGCAGAAGATATTAAGAAGAGGTGGCAAGAATACACAGAAGACCTCTTCATGACCCACATAATCACAATGGTGTGATCACTCACCTAGAGCCAGACATCCTGGAATTCAAAGTCAAGTGGGCCTTAGGACGTATCACTACAAACAAAGCTAGTGGAGGTGATGAAATTCCAGTTGAAATTCCCAATCCTAAAAGATGATGCTATGAAAGTGCTACACTCAATGTGCCAGTAAATATGGAAAATTCAGCAGTGGCCACAGGACTGGAAAAGGTCAGTTTTCATTCCAATCTCGAAGAAAGGCAATGTCCAAGAATGCTCAAACTACCACAATTGCACTCATCTCACACACTAATAAAGTAATGCTCAAAATTCTCCAAGCCAGGCTTCAATGATACATGAACTGTGAACTTCCCAGTGTTCAAGCTGGTTTTAGAAAAGGCAGAGGAACCAGAGATCAAATTGCCAACATCTGCTGGATCATCAAAAAGGCAAGAGTATTGCAGAAAAACATCTACTTCTGCTTTACTGACTATGCCAAAGTCTTTTGCTGTGTGGATCACCACAAACTATGGAAAATTCTTCAAGAGATGGGAATATCAGAGGACCTGACCTGCCTCTTGAGAAATCTGTAGGGAGGTCAGGAAACAACAATTAGAACTGGACATGGAACAGACTGGTTCCAAATAGGAAAAGGAGTACATCAAGGCTGTATATTGTCACCCTGCTTATTTAACTTATATGCAGAGTACATAATTAGAAATGCTGGGCTGGATGAAGCACAAGCTGGAATCAAGATTGGCAAGAGAAATATCAATAACCTCAGATATGCAGATAACACCATCCTTATGGCAGAAAGTGAAGAACTAAAGAGCCTCTTGATGAAAGTGAGAGTGAAAAAGTTGGCTTAAAGCTCAACATTCAGAAAACTAATATTATGGCATCCAGTCCCATCACTTCATGGGAACTAGATGCAGAAACAGTGGAAACAGTGGCTGACTTCATTTTGGGGGGGGGCTCCAAAATCACTGCAGATGGTGACTGCAGCCATGAAATTAAAAGACACTTGCTCCTTGGAAGAAAAGCTATGACCAACCTAGATAGCATATTTAAAAACAGAGACATTACTTTGTCAACAAAGGTCCATCTAGTCAAGGCTACGGTTTTTCCAGTGGTCGTGTATGGATGTGAGAGTTGGACTCTAAAGAAAGCTGAGCACCAAAGAATTGATGTTTTTGAACTGTGGTGTTGGAGAAGACTCTTGAGAGTCACTTGGACTGCAAGGAGAGCCAACCAGTCTATCCTAAAGGAGATCAGTCCTGAGCGTTCATTGGAAGGACTGATGTTGAATCTGAAACTCCAATACTCTGGCCACCTGATGTGAAGAACTGACTCATTGGAAAAGACCCTGATGCTGGGAAAGATTGAAGGCGGGAGGAGAAGAGGACAACAGAGGATGAGATGGTTGGATGGCATCACTGACTCGATGGACATGGGTTTGGGTGGACTCCGGGAGTTGGTGATGGACAGGGAGGCCTGGCGTGCTGCAGTCTTTGGTGTAGCAAAGAGTAGGACACAACCGAGCAACTGAACTTACCCTCACCATTTCTTCCTTTTTCTGTTTCTCATTTTGTGGCTCTTGTCAGATGAATCATCTAAAAGCAATGTCAAACATTAGTGGAGTGAATTGAAACCCATTGGACTGATAGTCCCTCAGTTTATGGCAACTAGGAGAAAGAGTTTGAACTCAGCTCCAAGTACTTGTCATGTTTCCTTTAACTCCTCCAAAGAATGACTGAGCAATCCAGCCAGAGGTATGTTATCAGGGGGTGGTCTTCACTATCAGAAAAGCTAACTTACCATTTTATAATCTTCTCTCACAAGTCGTCTTCATACTCCAGAAACTGAATTGCTCTCTACACTTAAACTGTGCTCTACACGTTTTAGTGTCTGTGTTTTCACTCAAGGTGTTTGCTGAACACAGGAGTGTTTAAACTCTCATTTCCACTTGCTCAACTTCTTGCAATCTTTTTGATATAAACTATTTCTTAGAGCTTTTCCTGATTTAGCCTCAAGTAGGAAGCAGTCTCTAATGCCTGAAGTATGTTCTCTGAATCTCTTATATAATAGTTAACAGTTTATAACAAGTAATTTGTGCACATATCACCCTTACACAACAGTAAGTTCTAAAAACAGATTTAAATCTTCCCTATCCTTATAACAATATAACATAACAATAGTTACGGTGTACAGGTATTTGATCATTGTCAGATGAATGAATAAAAGAAATACAAGGGGATTCGAGTATAACTAGACTATAAGAAAGAATAGCAACCCACTCCAGTATTCTTGCCTAGAGAATTTCATGGACAGAGGAGTCTGGCAGGTAGCAAAGAGCTGGACACAACTAAGTGACTAAGAACAAAGACTATAGGAAACCATTTTAAAATGACTTCTTAAAGCCTGTTTTAAAGGCTGTCATTTTATAGCATTCATAGAAATTAACTGTAGTTGTTGAATGTAAAAATACTGTAAATAATAAGTGTCACTTTGAGGAACCTTGGTGTATGTCTGGCAAGGACCTAAGTACAATATCTTTGTAGTGAATCTCTATTATTTTTGAAAACCCACTATGCATCTCTCTTTATTATAGCATTACAGCACTAGTTTGGATTTGGTATGCCTTTCCTTTTCAAGTCTCAGTTGCTGTGATTCAGCTGGAGCTGATCCCTTTGTATCTCAACAAAGTATATCCATCCCCTCAGGCTACAAAATTGATTCAGGCATGGGGTATGGGGCCCTGCTACATCAATTAGAGTTAATCTCTGAACTTTTGTTGTAACTATTGGAAAAGAGGCACCAGGCTTATAATAAACCTGGAAACCCAATGTTCAACTTGGCGACAGCTGCAGGAGAATGAAATCTGCACTATGGAAAACAAAGATAAGTAGAGAAAATTTCTGAGAATGTGTTCCAACTTGGATCAAGTAGTGTATAAAGTTAGACTCCAATATTCCCTGTTTTTTAAATTCTTTTCTTCTTCCTTTCTAGTTACATGAGTCAATAAATTTCTTTTTTATTTGATCCAGTTTGTAGTAAGCTTCTGTCACTTTGCAACCAAAAGAATTCTAAATAATACAATCTTTAATTCTCACACCAAATCTGCAAGGTAAGCCTTATTTTACCCCCATTTTACTGGTGGAAAACAAACACTGAGTGTTGGAGCTTCACAAATATACACAGAAAATTTAAGAAGTTAAACCTGTCCCATAAAACATTAATAGTATTTGCTCACAGGGGCTGAAAACATAAATGACCCACTTGTTTTTTTAATTTTTTTATATTTTCGAAATTTCTATATGAATATGTATTAATTTTGTATGAAATAATTATTTTAAAATGTGTTGTTATATTGAATATATTTGGGATACTATTATATAAGTATTGTGTTAAACTTTTATTATTTTAAAATTAGGTCATAAGTGCTTTGCCATGTTATTAAATTTTCCCAAAAACATAATTTTCAGTGACTCCAAGTCATTTCTCAACATTATTTAAACAATTCCCTAATATTGGGCATTTATCTTGTTAAAAATTGTTTTTGCCATAAGAATGTTATAGTGAAAACATTTTATTACATAAATACTTTCTTCACATCACAGATTAATTCCTTAAATTTTGGAATTATTTTGAGTTAAAAGGTATGAAGTTTTGAAAAACTCTTTATAGATGTATATGGCTAAAATGTCCTTTATGAAGAGTTCTGATTTAGACTTCCATTAGAATTGTGAGATAACTGTCTTTTATCCACATTCTCACCAACACTGTATATTATCACTAATTTTTACCTACCTATTCCAGAAATTAAAATTAGCACTCTATTATTTTAAAATTTTGGGCTTCCCAGGTGGCTCAGTGGTAAAGAATCCACCTACCAACGTAAGAGACACTGGCTCGATCCCTGATTGGTAAGATTCCTGGAGAAGGAAATCACAACCCACTCCAGTATTCTTGCCTGAGAAATCCTATGGACAGTGCGGCCTAGCAGGCTACAGTCCACAGGGTCACAAGAGAGTCAGTCATGACAAACAACTAAACAACAATTTTAAAATTTGACGTTACTATTGACTATTATAGCAATTATCATTGCTGAGTTGTAATAGTTCTATGCTTCTCAACCACTTGTAAATCTCATTTTACAAAATGGCTATTAATGTTCTTTCCCTATTTTTCATTAGGGTGTTTATCTTTTTCTTCAAATAATAACTACTTTCTCTCAACTTTACCACATGCCTGAAAATTTTTAGGTACAAAGTAAAAATAATTTTTCACACAGTCAATTATATGGTGTTTTTATTGCTACTATGTTTAGAAAGTCTTTTTCCTTCTGAAAAGCTGGCCCATCAGTTCAGTTCAGTTGCTCAGTTGTGTCCAACTCTTTGAGACCCCATGGACTGCAGCACACGAGGCTTTCCTGTCCATCACCAACTCCCGGAGCTTTCTCAAACTCATGTCCATTGAGTCAGTGATGGCATCCAACCATTTCATCCTCTGTCGTCCCCTTCTCCTCTTGCCTTCAATCTTTCCCAGCATCAGGATCTTTTCAAATGAGTCAGTTCTTCCCATCAGGTGGCCAAAGTATTGGAGTTTCAGCTTCAGCCATCAGTCCTTCCAATGAACATTTAGGACTGATTTCCTTTAGGATGGACTGGTTGGATCTCCTTGCAGTCCAAGGGACTCTCAAGAGTCTTCTCCAACACCACAGTTCAAAAGCATCAATTCTTTGGCACTCAGCTTTCTTTATAGTTCAACTCTCAAAAACCACAGCTTTGACTAGACAGACTTTTGTCAGCAAAGTAATGTCTGTTTTTTAATATGCTGTCTAGATTGGTCATAGCTTTTCTTCCAAGGAGCAAGTGTCTTTTAATTTCATGGTTGCAGTCACCATCCGCAGTGATTTTGGAGCCCAGAAAAATAAAGTCAGCCACTGTTTCCATTGTTTACCCATCTATTTGCCATGAAGTGATGGGACCGGATGCCCTTATCTTAGTTTTCTGAATGTTGAGTTTTAAGCCAACTTTTTCACTCTCCTCTTTCATCAAGAGGCTCTTTAGTTCTTCCTCACTTTCTGCCTCAAGTGTGGTGTCATCTGCATATCTGAGGTTATTGATATTTATCTTGGCAATCTTGATTCCAGCTTGTGCTTCATCCAGTCCAGCATTTCTCATGATGTATTCTGCACATAAGTTAAATAAGCAGGGTGACAATATGCAGCCTTGATGTACTCTTTTACCAATTTGGATCCAGTCTGTTGTTCCATGTCCAGATCTAACTGTTGCTTCATGACCTGTGTACAGATTTCTCAGGAGGCTGGTCAGGTGGTCTGGTATTCCCATCTCTTGAAGAATAATATATTTCTTCGATTGATTATATTTATATTCAATATATTATTTGAGTAACATATTCAAAAATATTACTTTGAAATATAATAATAAATTTGTACATTTCTCTTCAACCTCACTGTTACTGCCATAACTCAAATTTCCATCACCTTTTTATTTTTCCTTTTATATTTGTCTTCATAATCCCATCTATTGCAATAGCTTATCTCTTAGCTACCTCCTGACTCCATTCTAGTTCTTATTTTCAGGGAAATCAAAGTAATCTTTTACAGGTGTTAATCTGACTAGATGTTTTTCCAGTTTAAAAATCCCCACTGGGGATTTATGACCCCATGGATTACAGCATTCCAGGCTTCACTGTCTTTAGGGTAAAAACTAAAACTCTTAACTTTATACAATGTGGCATTTGGCTAACTCTCTAGTCACTGATCTCATGACACTTCTCTTTGACTTCCATATGTAGTAATAGTGGACATCTTTCTGAAGATGGCGTTCACATGGACTTCTTACCTTGCCTGTCATGAGCTTTTGACTATTTTCCCTCCTACACCTAGCTAAAATTCTTGCTGTCTTAACTAAAGTGCAGTTTCCTCTAATACATCCTCTCTGGTTCACTAAGTACATTTGTAACTGTAAATAATAGCTGACTTCTACAATACACTGAGTATGACCAGCCCACCCAAGATGGCTGTTCTCTTGCTCTCTGTACATCCCTGTTCTACCAGTCCCTGCCTCACTTATACCTTACTCACCTGACTGCCCTTCCCTCTTAATCATAGTGCCTAATCAATAAATGCCTATACACACACCACCCACCTCCAGCCCCAGCCAGTGGTTGTCCTAATCTTTAGATCAGAACCATCACCGCTATGATAGTTTATCAAAGGGATGTGCCCCTCTGCTGGTTTCCCTGAAATCAGTTCCCTCTATAACTGATAACCACCCTCTCCATCCCTGCCTTCCTGTTCCCATCTCTACATCTGCCCCGGTGTATCATTCCAGAGACTTTCTTCGGATGTTTAAGATTTCCCCCATCCATTAAACCATTAAACCAGCAGTCTCTTTTGCTGACTCTAGGTTCTTTCTTCAGTCTTGAGGTTTGGCAAGTACAAGGCTTACAGATCTCCCGGGTGCAGTCCAATAGACTTGTAACCTCTATGAGGGCAGGGATAACATCTGACTTCAACACTATACTTTCAGTTCTATACGAAACTGATAAATAAGATGTTATTTAAAGAGGGCTTCCCAGGTGGCTCAGGGATAAAGAATTTGCCTGCCAATGCAGGAGACATGGGTTTGATCCTTGGCTCAGGAAGATATACTGGAGAAGGAAACAGCAACCCACTCCAGTGTTCTTGTCTGGAGAATCCCACGGACAGAGGAGCCTGGTGGGATACAGTCCATGGGAGTTGCAAGAGCTGGACATGACTTAGTGACTAAACAACAACATATATCAAAAAGAGACAATTATTTTTACCAGTGCTATACTATTTTAATGAGTATAGCTTTATTTTGTTGTTGTTCACTTGCTCACTCCCGTCCAACTCTTTATGACCCCATGGATTACAGCATTCCAGGCTTCACTGTCCTTCACTATCTCCTTGAGTTTGCTCAAACTCATGACAATTGAGTCGATAATGCCATCCAACCATCTCATCCTCTGTCATCCCCTTCTCCTCCTGCCTTCAATCTTTCAGGGTCTTTTCCAATGAGTCGGCCCTTCACATCTGGTGGACAAAGCAGTGAAGCTTCGGCTTCAGCATCAGTCCTTCCAATGAATATTCAGGGCTAATTTCCTTTAGGGTTGACTGGTTTGATCTTCTTGCAGTCCAAGGGATTCACAAGAGTCTTCTCTGGCACCACACTTCAAAAGCATCAATTCTTCAGCACTCGGCCTTTATGGTCCAACTCCCATATTCATATGAGTACTGATAAAACCATAGCTTTGACTATATGAACATTTGTCCACGAAGTGATGTCTCTGAGCCTCAGTATACATTCACTGTAACACATCAACAAGCTAAATGACACACCCACAGGCACTATGACAGTTCCAAGGTAGGAATTTTTCCACATAAATGACCTTGTGTACATGCTCAAGTCGCTTCTGTTGTGTTTGACTCTTTGCAACCCCATGGACTATAGTCCTCCAGATTCTTCTCTCTAGGGGATTTTCCTGTCAAGTATATTGGAGTGGGTTGCCATTTCCTCCAAGGACTCTTCCTGCCTTGGGGATCAAACCCACATCTCCTGTCACTCCTGCACTGCCAGGCAGATTCTTTACCTGCTGAGACACCTGGGAATTGGCTCCAAGGTGAACCATGAAAAACCAAAAAGTGGGCCATGGCCCAGTTCCTGGAAATCTCCACCCCTTCCACAAAATAGGTGGCAAATCCTCCCACTCAATAGCTTATGAAATTACCCAGTCCATAAAAGCTAACCACTCTTTTCAATGCTGCTCTCGAGATGTCCCACATTGTGGAGTATGTTTCTTTCTAAATAAATCCACTTCTTATTTATCATTTTGTATCTCACTGAATTCTTTCTGAGATGAGACATCAAGAATGTGAACCTCATTAAGTACTGAAACCAGGTGTGTGATCTCTGTTAGAAGAGGTTTTGGCCAGGTTCAAGTCCTGGCCACATGTGTTCGAGTCCCCAATCTGAATTACACAGTTTCACCAATATGTTATTAACTAAAGCCCACACTTTATTCAGATTTCCTTCCCTTTTACTTACTGTTTTCTTTTCCCTGTTCCGGGATACCATATTACATTCAGTATTGGTTATGATGATTTCTCAAGCTTTTCTTGGTTTTGATGACTTTGAAAGTTTTGAGCATTATTGGTCAGATATTTTTATAGACTGTCCTTCCACTAAGATTTGATGTTTTTCTCATCATTAGATTCGGGTAGTATGTTTTGGGGAGGAATGCCACAGAGCAAAAGTGTCATTTTCATCACATCTTATCAAGGATACTTATTACCAACACAGTCACTTGGCTAGAGGTCATGTTAGGCTTCTCCACTATCAAGTTACTTTTTCCAGTCTCCTTTTCCATACTCTACTCTTTGAAAGAAACTCACTTATATTTCTGATAATTTTTTTATGTAAGGAGGGTTGATTTTAGCATTTCTATACTATTTTAAATTATAAAGAGCAGACAGTCCCCCAAATATTTGCCAGTTATAAAATAATCAATGAGAAATGTGAGCACTCCATAAACAATGCCCAAGAAAATCTAATGTTCTCAATCTCATGGTACAAAAATATACTTTCCTTGTTGTGGCTTAGCAGTATTTGTATAATTTCTGGGGCTACTGAAATTGTGACCCCAATACTTTATGATTTTATAAAATAAGAACAGAAACTCAGGGCAAATGCCAGATTATAAGTTCCATGGAAAACTACTCTGAATAAAATTTGATTTGTTTAGAAGCACTGATCTTGTATTTGGCAAAAAGCAGCCTATCCAGTTCTGCATCTATTGTGCTTATTGCCATAGATTACTGGACTCTTCACCAAATATTTTAGTTACTATTATTAGTTATCTGTGGCTAGTAAGAAATCACCCCCACAACCTAGTGGCTTAAACAGCAAGCATTCATTATTTCAGTTTTTGTGGATACAGAATGTGGACATGGCTTAACTGGGTCCTCCCCTTCAGAGTCTTCTACAAGGCTGCAACCAAGGTGTCAGCCAGGGCTGCAGCCATCTCAAGATTCAACTGAGGGAGAATAGGCTTCCAAGCTCACTCCTTGGTTGCTGGCAGCATTCTGTTCCTTGTCGGCTACTGGACTCAACAGGAAGACTTCAGTTCTTTTCTGACTTTTGACCAGAGGTCACCTTCCATTCTTTGCCACGTGAGCTTCTCTAATATGACAGCATATTTTCCATGTGAGTTAACTCAAGAAGGCAAAAGAAAGAAGGAGCACAAGGCAGCAAGAGCTAACAAAATGAAAGTAACAGTGTTGGATAATTTTATGGAAATGATACTCCATCATTTTTGCTGAATTTTATTTATTAGGAGACAGTCACTAAGTCTAGGTTACACACAGGGAGAAGGGATGACACAACAGTGTGAATATCAAAAGGCAGAAACTATTGAGAACTATATCAGAAGGTACCTATGACATCATCCTGAGGATGTTCCTCTAGGGGAGGATTATCCCCATCTTGTTAAGCAAAGAAATGACCATGTGACTTACTTTGACTCAGGAAATCTAGATAGAAATGACCTACTTTATTAGGTTTTAAAGCTTTTAAAATCCTGTTATGAAAACTGTTTCAGAGAGGCAGGTACTTCTGGGAAAGTGGAGGGAGAAGCTTGGCAAGTCCTCTCCCCAAAAAGAAAGCAACAACAAAAAGCCAAAAATGTTTTTTATTTTGAAAAAAATAAAAATCCCAATTATGAAATTCAACCAAAGGTATACAGATAACCAAGAAACATCTCAAGAAAAACTACTGAAACTTGGGTAAGAACAGTAGGAACCTATGACATTTTATCCTGGGGGTACTCCTACACCTACCTCAGGGCAGGCAGATCATGCAAATCATCATCTTTACTGTGGAAGTAGACTACTTGACTTGCAAAGAGTGGAAAATTTATACATTCAGGGCACTGTCAAAAACAATAGTGAACTTTGTGACAAACAATCAGGAGATAATATCACAGGAAGTCTTAAGTTGTGAATTAAGTTTAGGGCAAGCAATAGACAAACCAGTCAGAAATTTAAGGGGGAGAAATTAAGAATGAGACAAATTTCCTCATACTAAACATAAAAACTAACTCAAAATAAACTACAGACCTAAATATAAGAATAAAAACCATAAAACTTCTAGAGGGAAACAGAATCTTCATGACCTTTAGACAAAAAGTTCTTAGATGTGACACCAAAAGCATAATTCATAAAAGAATAGTATTTGATAAACTGGATTCTGTAAAAATTTTAAAGTTTTCATGCTTCAAAAGATACTTTAAGAAAATAAAAAGACAAGACACAGACTGGGAGAAAATATCTTTCATTTATATATTTGAAAAATATTTTATCCAGAATATATAAAGAGCTCTTGAAATTCAATCAGACAACTAAAAAAAATGGTAAAGAATTTGAATAGATATTTCATCAAAGATGCTAAACCACATTAGAGATTTGAACTAGAAAATATAAATTAAAATTGCACCAAACTACCACTCTGTACCTATTGAAATAGCTATAATAAAAAAGACAAAGAATAATAAGTGTTTGCAAAGCAATGGAGAAAGTGGAACTCTCATATGTTCCTGGTGGGAACATAAAATGGTAAGTTGTTTGGCAGTTTCTTAATAAGTTACTTATGGATTTATGACACAACTTAGCAAATCTCCCAGGTATCTAACCAAGAGAAAACATATGTCCATACAGATACTGTGTGTGAATGTACATAGAGCTTTACATGTAATAGCTTTAAAAAAAAAAAACAAACCTTGAAACAACACAAATGTCCATCAACTGGTGAACAGATTAAAAAAAAAAAATCAATGTATCCATACAATGGAAAATTGTTTAAGAATAAAAGGAAATACTCTACTGATATATACTGCAACACAGACGAGCCTCAAAAATATGTCAAGTGAAATAAGTCAGACACAGAAAATTACATATTGCATGTTTCCATTTATATGGAATGTCCATAAAAGGCAAATTATTAGACAGAAAGGAGATTAAGTTTTGCCTAGGGCCAGGAGTAGGAATAGGAATTTGCTGCACATGGGGATGGGAGATGTTCTGGGAGTGATGAAATGTTCTTAAACTGGATTGCAGTGATCAGCTGCACAACTCTATAAATTTGGTTAAAGTCAGAAGCAAAAGGCAAAGAAGCAAAGGAAAGATATATCCAGCTGAAAGAAGAGTTCCAAAGAATATCAAGGAAAGATAAGAAAGCCTTCTTCAGTGATCAATGTAAAGAAACAGAAGAAAATAATAGAATGGGAAAGACGAGAAATCGTTTCAAGAAAATTAGAGATACCAAGGAAACATTTCATGCAAAGATGGGCTCAATAAAGGACAGAAATGATACTAACCTAACAGAAGCAGAAGATATTAAGAGGTGGCAAGAATACACCAAAGAACTATACAAAAAAGATCTCAATGACCCAGAAAATCACAGTGATGTGATCACTCACCTAGAGCCAGACATCCCAGATTATGAAGTCAAGTGGGCCTTAGGAAGCATCACTACAAACTAAGCTGTGGAGGTGATGGAATTCCAGCTGAGCTATTTGAAATCCTAAAAGATGATGCTGTGAACGTGCTGCACTCAATATGCCAGCAAATTTGGAAAACTCAGCAGTGGCCACAGGACTGGAAAAGGTCAGTTTTCATTCCAATCCCAAATAAAGGAAATGCCAAACAATGTTCAAACATTTGCACACACAATTGCACTCAGCTCACAAACTAGCAAAGTAATGCTCAAAATTCTCCAAGCCAGGCTTCAGCAATACGTGAACCATAAACTTCCAGATGTTCAAGCTGGACATAGAAAAGGCAGAGGAACCAGAGATCAAACTGTCAACATCCATTGGATCATAGAAAAAGAGAATTTCAGAAAGAAACCTACTTCTGCTTCACTGACTATGCCAAAGCCTTTAACTGTGTAGATTACAACAACAAACTGTGGAAAATTCTGAGAGAGATGGGAATACCAAACCACCCTGCCTGCCTCCTGAAAAATCTGTATGCAGGTCAAGAAGCAACAGTTAGAACCAGACATGGAACAATGGACAGTTTCCAAATTGGAAAAGGAGCACATCAAGGCTGTACATTGTCACCTGCTTATTTAACTTATATGCAGAGTAAATCACGTGAAATGCCAGGCGGGATGAAGCACAAGCTGGAATCAAGATTTCAGGAAGAAATATCAATAACCTCAGATATGCAGATGATACCACCCTTATGGCAGAAAGTGAAGAAGAACTAAAGTGACTCCTGATGAAACTGAAAGAAGAGATTGAAAAAGCTGGCTTAAAACTCAACATTCAAAAAAGTAAGGTCATGGCATTTGGTCTCATCATTTCATGGCAAATAGATGAGGAAACAATGGAAACAGTGACAGAGTCTATTTTCTTGGTTTCCAAAATCACTGCAGATGGTGACTTGCTCCTTGAGCCATGAAATTAAAACACTTGCTCCCTGGAAGAAAACCTATGACAAACCTAGCAGCATATTAAAAAGCAGAGACATTATTTTGCCAACAAAGGTCCATCTGGTCAAAGCCATGGTTTTTCCAGTAGTCATGGATGGATGCGAGATTTGGATCATAAAGAAAGCTAAGCACTGAAGAACTGATGATTTTGAACTGCGTTGTTGGAGAAGACTCTGAGAGTCCCTTGGACTGCAAGGAGATCCAACCAGTCAATCCTAAAGGAAACTAACTCTGAATATTCATTGGAAGGGCTGATTATGCAGCTGAAGTTCCAATACTTTGGCTACCTGATGTGAAGAGCTGACTCATTAGAAAAGACCCCAATGGTGGGAAAAACTGAAGGCAGGAGGAGATGGGGGCAATAGCAGATGAGATCTTGGATGGCATCACTGACTGGATGGATAGGAGTTTGTTCAAGCTCTGGGAGTTGGTGATGGGCATGGAAGCCTGCTGTGCTGCAGTTCACGGAGTCCAAAGAGTCAGACATGACTGAGCGAATGAACCGAACTGATTGAATCGTACATTTCAAATGGGTACATTTATGGTTATGTAAATTATACCTCAATAAAGATATTTAAAAAAAGAAAAAAGTCTGTGTATGGGTCGAGTCTCTTTCTCTGTGTCAAGATGACCAGCTGCATTCCAAATAAGCCTGTTTCAATAACCTGGGTCCCAAAATGAAGACACATGGAGGAGAGCTGCAGGTAAGCATAATGGATGTGAACCAGAAAACAACCTTTGTTGCTGTGAACCATCGAAATTCAGGAATCATATTTTATCATAGCATAGCAGTCTATCCTGAATTACACATTTATCAAGAAATAAAATGTATTATGATATATTTCTGCTAAATTCTTTAATGAGGAGTTTCCATTTAAGGAGTAAAATTATTACTAAATGTGTTTTCTCAAGTGTTATAACTTTATGGCTTGTTTTTTTAATTAAAAATACAAAGTCTTCGGTAACAACTGTTTTATGCAACTCTAAATCAGATGAAAAAATTATTTATACATATTTGCACAGCACTTTACTTAGTGATGGGGATATCCTGATGTGTAGGAAAGACATGGCTCCTACCTTCACAAAGTTTATAGTTGGGAAAAAATTTATCTGTATGCTTGTATAATCTATTTAAATGGATTATAATTTTATTTCTATACTCAATATCAGTTCCTTTTTTAAATGAAGAGATTAGATGATCATCTTTTTAGCCTAAACTTCCAAAACTATCACTTTTGACTTAGCAGATAATTTTTAAAGTACATTATTTTAATTTGTAGTCATTTTTAATTTCAACCAGCAGGTGGAACCCTTTAGATTTGTTTCTCTAACTTAAACACAGCAATAGATAAGCCCTTGTGATTTCAATTTTAAGAATTATTTTTTATTTAATATTTATTTATAGAACTGAAGTTAAGATAGTTGGCAAGAATAATCATTCTACATTTACTCAAAAGTCTCTACATTAATGGAATCCACAACAGCCTATTCAATTAAAGTTACAAGTTCACAGATATTTTTTCATAGAACACTTGTCATGGGGTAAATGTTTAACAGAGACTTTGTATATTCAATGGGGAAAAAAAATCTGTATGAGCTAAAATTCAAAAGGATTCTATCTTCCAGAATGGGAATGATAAACTTTTGGAAAGAATAAATAGTTTAAGCTTTGTGGGTCATAAGGTCTCTGTCGAAATTACTCTAGCTTACTACTGTAGCCCACAAAAGCCAAAGACAGTGAGCAAGGTTGTGTTCCAATAATATTTTTATATGCAAGAAGCAGGTAGTTGCTCTTATAGCAGAGCACCAGAATCTCCTATACGGCTTGTTAAAGCACAGATTGTTAGGCCTCATCTCTAGCGTTCCTGATTAGGCAGGTCTCTGGAGGAACTCAGAAATCTGTATTTCTACAAGTTTCCTGATAATCTTGATGCTGCTAGTCTCAGAAACACATCTTACTCAGGAATCCCTATTAAAGACTATATTTCATCATTTCTGCTCCCTTGTTTTTGTAACATTTAAAAAGAGCTAAAACAGACTTTTCTTAACATGGGCACTGTTAAGATTTCCTAGAGAGATCATTTGGCAGGGAAAAAAGTTGGATAGTGTAAAGTAAGGTAATATTGTAACCTATCTAAATCAATTATCACCGTTTATTATAATGATGTGGTATTCTGTATTTGAGGATGATGCTATAGAAAATACATCCTGCAGAGAATCACAGACTGAAAATCTGCTGGTATTAGTATGAGAAGGTGGGAAAAGCAGCACCCACTACTCAGAGACAAACAGTGCTTTAAATCTTGACATAATTCCTCTATTTTTAATGCACGTTTTTGCATAGTTAAAGGCACAGAACACATTAAATTTTGTAAAATGCTTTTTTAAGCTTAGTGATCAGAATAATTTCCCATTTGATAATAAACACTGTAAACATTTTTAATGGATATGCAATATTACATTATATACATACATAATCATATTTGGAAACTATTCTCACCATCTCCATAATTCTTGAATTTTTATATTATCCTCAGTCTGTGTTAGAAGTAACCTTGCAAGTGCAAAAGTATGCCATCATTTCAGATTTCCTTCAAAATCAATTAATAGACGTAGAATTTCTGGATTTTTTTGACTTGATAGATACTGGAATTATTTTGGTTATAACTTTACCCATGTTGTGTTCAAGATCCAACTTCACCATACCCTATCTGGTATTGGTAATTCCAGTTTGCTTTTTAAATTTATATATAAAACAGAAAGTACCTGGAATTGGTTCAATTTTCCATATCATATTAGAAAAGTGACTGTTTATCTCCTTCTGTCTCCTGCATCAATCCCTTGTCCCACTCATCTTTGCCTCATTCCCAAGCCCTCCATAGTCTCACAAGCACAAAAAAATACAACTGCAAGACACATGTATGTATCTCTGCAAATGTGCAGAGCAAAAGCCTTACCCAAGGGCAAAACCACAGCAGAGTGTGACACTCCAAAGAATAGTAAAGGGACAGAGCTTGCCAGCTTGTGGCAGCCTCTACTCTGAGCACAGCACAGCTTGAGTTAAGTTAAGGTTGCGAGGTAGAAGCGAAATAGCAGAAGGAAAAGGTTGACTGGGCTTTACAAGAAGCCACAGACACACTTTCACGGCTATTGTAGCTCTCACCCAATGAAATTTCCCCCTAAAGATTAAGTGGAGAAGAGACAAACTTTATAAGCCTCTGCTCTGTTTGGCTTTGAAAATAGTACACAATAAGTTTATGGAGAAAACCTGTAAGACTCTTAATGTCAGGAAAAATAAAAACTCAGAAGTATTCTGTGCTGATAGACAACTGAAGATCAGATGAGAAGGAAGGTGCTCCTGAAGATGCCAGGACTGACAGATGCCAACCTATTCCAAATTCTCCCTCTACCCCCAGCCCCAAAGACTTGGCACTTTACAAGTTCCATGGAACTTGAACTCAGCACTGGGAGAACACTGGTAAAATCCCAAAGTAACTGTGTTTCCACCACACAACAGAATGAGGTCTCAAAGTCGAAATTAAATTCAACAGAGAAATAAGAGACGCAAGTTATATTTATTGCAAACTGGCTGTGTGAACTAAGACTCAAACCCAAACTCCTGTCATTTTCTGATACTCTACTACCAGGTATGGCACCAATCACTACAGCCTCTTCTCTGTAGGAAAAGGATATTTAAAACTGATGATAGATAAAACTGAGGTTAAAAACATGTCTACACAGTACGAATGTTTTCCAATACTGGCTTTATTGGTGAAAATAATATTGTACCATGTGTTCAACTGAGCTGATGGTTAAAGGAAGCCCAAATAGTTGATCTACAAGCTCTCTGTAATCATATCCTTGACAGCTTGACCAAACTTATACAGCAAAACAGCAGCAGACCCAAGTTTCTGTATTTATATTTCTTGCTTGAACTTCATGATGAAAAACATAAAACTGTTCTGAGTTATTTTAACATTAAACACATTCATCCTTGGAATTGGAAAATGCTAATGATTTCCTATGCCCATATGCTGAATAAAATTAAAAGTAAACAGAGCTAGCATATTTTGGGAATTGCTACTATAGTCATCAAATCAATTAAAAACTCATTTCAAGGTGGTTATTATAGTGGTATTTGTTGCTATTTATATGTCTAAGGGAAAGACACTTATGTAGTGGTATATTAATCTACATATATTAACAATATGCAAAGAACCAAGAAATCTTATCCATTTCATAAATGCAAAAATTGGTTCTTAAAGCCTAAAATTTTCAGAATTAACATCATAAGGAAGAAGTCCTTTCCACATTCAGTTCAGTTCAGTTGCTCAGTCGTGTCCAACTCTTTGCGACACCATGAATCGCAGCACGCCAGGCCTCCCTGTCCATCACCAACTCCCGGAGTCCACCCAAACTCACGTCCATCAAGTCAGTGATGCCATCCAGCCATCTCATCCTCTGTCGTCCCCTTTTCCCCCTGCCCCCAATCCCTCCCAGCATCAGAGTCTTTTCCAATGAGTCAACTCTTTGCATGAGGTGGCCAAAGTACTGGAGTTTCAGCTTTAGCATCATTCCTTCCAAAGAACACCCAGGGCTGATCTCCTTTAGAATGGACTGGTTGGATCTCCTTGCAGTCCAAGGGACTCTCAAGAGTCTTTCACATTATCATAAGTTTAACATTTTCAAATAAAATTACATGTAAGATCATAAAAGTACAATACATTAAGAATAATGTTTGTCTGATCATACCTATTTGAGTCTTCATTTATTTTCTCAGATTGCCATAGCATAAAAGGCTATTAAAGAATTAATAGTATACTCTGCCCTAGACAATAGCATAGTTTACTATTTCTAACATACTTACCAATTTAGAAAGAGAAAAAATTAAATGCTTTTGTTCCAGTCTTACATTTATTATGCCGAATGCTATCCTAAAGTATTTTATAGAATAAAACTTTTCTAGAAAGTTCCTTGGCCAATTAAGGTTTTCCCATGGTTAACAATTGTTTTCATATATTTAAGAATTTTGTCTTTTCAACCACAGGAAATGGTGTATGTACACTATTCTTTATGTCTTTTAAGTGTTACACATTTCTTTAGGTTTGAGCCATACCTTGCCTAGGAAAATCTCACTTTACATTTGGGGAAGCTTTATGCATAGTCCCATCTTCTCCTTGAAAACACGTTAACCACAGAGTACCAAAAGAATTAAATAAAATCAAGGTAAAATTATTGAATAGCATGGGGGAGGCAAAGTGTATTATTTGCTAGCATGTTTACAACTGCCCCAAGCATACTAACGGTGATCACTCTTGCCCTGAGTCTAAGAAGTGATGGATATAAAAAGCTTCTCTTAGTCTCAAGCTTCTGCAGGATACTCTTAACAGCTATGCTGACATTCCTACCTCATAAAACCAAGATCCTTCCCCAGAGGAAGTCTTGCTCTTGGATCCTGTGGTTTGGTCCAAGGCATACCTGAAACCCCATGTGCACTTCCTGATTCTAATATCTATGTTGTCCTGCATTTTCTACAGCTCCCCAAGAGTGGTGTTTATGGAATGAGAGTCTCAGCTACCAACAGATTTGCCTTTCCAATAGATGGCTGTGACTCCTTGCCTTGCCTGATTTAAAACCATTACATTGAATTTACCACCCATATACAGAGTCTAGAGCACCAAGGATTGAGATTTTTGTATATGTTATAGTTATACAAGGAAAAGCATTCTTCCTTATTAGAGTTTTTTGTTTGATCAATTTTTGACTTGTTTGTGGTCTCTTTGTCTTGGGCTTTAAGGGTCTCTTTGTCTTGGGCTTCCTCCTTGCTGGAGGAAGGTCTATGGCACTTTGAGCACCTGTCATGCCCACAACCCCATTCTGGTTAGAGCTACTACATCTACAAATATATTTTGAAGAAATCTGCCTGTGTCACCTCTTACTATGTGAAAAAGAACCTCTAAATCTCAGTGGCATTTACTTAGTTCATTCATCAGTGATTTGACTAGAGGTTGACCAGTCTAGAATGGGCTAGTAACCCAGCCGGGGCACTTATGCTCTGCATGTCTCTTTTTCCTGAATCCAGGCAGCTGGTTAGACCTATTTTTCCCATGGCAATGGCAGAAGGGCACAAAGATGATTTTTTTTTAAAAAAAAAAGGCAAGTCCTCTTGACTTAGGCTGAACACTGGCATACTTCTATTTCTGCCTCAATCTATTGGCTAATATAATTCACATGGAGCCTTAAGAAACTATCCTTCCTCTTTCTCTTTGCTAGAATTTTCCCCCTTTATCCTCCCTCTTAGTCCATGTGAGGATGGCATTACAGTCAGCATATGGTTATCTCTACTTGGAGATCACATCTCTGCATAAAGATCCACTCAATTAGTACCAGGGGAAAGGAAAAAGAAAAAATGCTCCTGGCTTTACCTCCACACTAGAAAATTGGTCCTTAATCTGACTAATTAAATGCTGTAAGTGTTTTTGGGCTCACAGTCAAACTTTTTAAGTTATATTAAAAATTCATCCCAGTTACTATGAATTTTTGTAGTTACTCAGGTGGCACAACACTTTTATATTAGAATCCCTCCTCCCTAGTCTCTATAACTCGATTCTTGCTCATCATTCAGGACATAGCTCAAATCCCTCTTGCCATGAAATTTCACTAGGCTTAGTGAAGTAAGTACTCCCTTCTTTGATTTCTCTGAGCATTTACTGCCAATATTCTTACTGGTGTTTTCATGTTGGTTACAATACTCCCTGCCACACACTCACAAAGCCTGGTGGAAGAAGTACCCCAAAGAAACAGTGTCCTTCATCACAGACCATGCTTGTTTTCCTCAACCCCAACAGTTTATCTACCCACTGGCCATTGGGCCCACTGGGCAAGAAAAGCTCAGCAAAATTAGCTAAGTCACACAGATTCTCTCTTCGGAATTTGAACTCTAGAAGAGAGGACAGCAGAAAGGCAGAGAAAAAAAAAAAATACACAAGTAGTCACATCACACTAATGGTAGAGCATTTGGGCAGAGGTCCTACCAGCTGCCCTGAATCCACAAAAAGTCTCTAGCCCTTCACCCTCCTATGTGGCCTTGGAATGCATTTTTTACCCTGGAGCTCCACGCGATGTCCTCTCTCTTTTTATCACAAACCCCACCGAGCCTCTATGACTGGGCATGAAATAACTAAAACCCTCTCCATTTATTATATGCTCTCTTGGGTCTTCTATTGCAAGTTGCACGTCTTTCTAGTTACTGAGACCATCAGCTCTTCGAAGGCAGAAGTATTATGTATCTTCCCGAAGTGGCTAGCACAGTGTTCACAAACAATGAGATCCTCAGGGAGAACATATTAAACTGGAGTGACATCTAATCCTATTCTAAAGCTAATTTAAAAATTATCCCAAGTGCATTTGTTATATGCCATTTTCAATAATGACAGCTGAATTCTTTCAGAGGTGGGGTGTCCTGTAAGGCTCTTTCCCAGATAGCTGAAAGAACAGAACAGTTTATCTAATCTATTATTTTCTCCTGCATTTAATTTACCTCCACTAGAAATGAAGAATCAAACAGCAACCTTTCTAAACCACTACTGTCTATTCACAGCACTAAATGCTGACAAAACTTCATTTCTCAGTTCTCTGCACAAATCAAAATCATACCTGGAGGTGAAAAAATAACTATAGAGGCAGAGTGACAAATGAAGGTGGGCCAGAAGACAGCTATGTGTATTGTCAGCAGCTGAAATGCCCCACCACTAACCACCCCAACCTTGGGGCTAGCAGCAGGGGAAGAGGGGTATTATCTCTCTGCTTTCAGTTCCACACAGCTTTCTGACAGCACACTAAAGGCTCACCCTATGTAAGTATATAGAGTAACTTTACAAGGCTTAAGTTTTTCTCAAGTCTGTGATGTTTTGACATTTCAAACGATTAATCTTTAATAAAAAAGATAAATCAAAGGTAGGGTACCTTGGAAGTATTTTACTTAGCAGTATTCTTAAATTACATCTCATAACTTTGATCCTTCCTTGGAAGTCCATACTTGAATCTGAAACTTTCATAAATTTCAGCTTTAACTTTAAAGTACCCAATAAAGATGCAAGAAAGACAGGAATATATATATATATTTAATGTATTCAGGATCAAATTACTTGCACTATATTTTTCTAATTAAGAAAAAATTGCATAAATAGTCTTCCTAATACCAAAGACTATTCTGTGTATCCCCTCATTAGAATTAAGTCCCTGTATCAGTCATGAGAGCCATGATAATTCTAACATTTTATGAAAGGATTGGGAGAAACTTTTCCCACCAATTTCTCCTAGAACATGATTTATTTTCTTCCAGCTTTCATTTCCTGGAAAAGGCAATGGCACCCCACTCCAGTACTCTTGCCTGGAAAATCCCATGGACGGAGGAGCCTGGTAGGCTGCAGTCCATGGGGTCGCTAAGAGTTGGACACGACTGAGCGACTTCACTTTCACTTTTTACTTTCATGCATTGGAGAGGGAAATAACAACCCACTCCAGTGTTTTTGCCTGGAGAATCCCAGGGACGGGAGAACCTGGTGGGCTGCCATCTATGGGGTCGCACAGAGTTGGACATGACTGAAGCGACTTAGCAGCAGCAGTAGCAGCAGCTTTCATTTCCAGAAAAAGATATTGCTTCTTTCTATATAAGCAATGCTATTGCTATAAATCTCAATTTTTTCCTCCCACTAGAAAATATTATCTAATCTTTTCATATTCTAAATAAAAATTCAGCCTTTAGTGTTTAAGAATTCTAAAATGGAATTTTTCTAGTCTGTGTCTCCATGGCAGTAGACAAGACTAATTTCCATGCAGAACATAAAACAGAACAATTGGAGATGTGATCTAAAAAGTATACTATAGTACCGAGAGCTATTGCTTGGCCTGTTCCTCAAACTCTTCTCTGCCTTACGGAGACCCACTCATTCTCTACTTTTAACTCCAGAAGGGCCCAGATAAGCCTGAGGCTTGTGTCAGTCAATGAAACTGTCCCAACAGGACTCTGCCACCACACCCCCCACCCCCGGACTTTACAGAAATATAATTGGTTCTTTCATGGTTTTGTTTATTACCTTTCTCAGTATCCATCTTACCTGTCACCTATTATATAACAGCCATCTGGTCTGGGTTCGATTGATATAACTCTAGAAGTGGGTCTGGATTAGTATATGTCAATCAGTGTTTCTCAATCTCTTGCTTCTAGATTTTGGTTCCAGAATGGGCAATGATTTTATCGTTCTTCACAGAACAAAATTCAGAATTTCTGTCCAATAATTGAGGGAAAAGATTTGTTCTCTTACTCTGATGATATGGCATCTGTGAGGCCGAGGACCACTATAATTACAGCTAACACACAAAGATGGGCTAAGAGAATCCCAGAGAATTTGATCAAACCACAATCCAAACTGCAGTGTATCTGGGCTTCTATCTGTTATGTGAACCAGCGACATTTATTATTTAAACCAGTTTGTGCTGAAGATCATGTATGCATAAAGTTTTCATTACCATCTTTGTCATTACATAGATAGGCCACTCGAGAATAAAGCTAAAATGAAGAAAAAAAGCCAGAAAACAACAGGAGAGATTGGTTTCTGGTGATAACAATGAGGTACCATCTTAAAATAAGCTAATACAGTATACTTTATCATTTAAATTAATTTGAGTCGGGATTGCAAACACAGATTCCTGACTAATTCAGTAGTATTTCTGTTTTGAACAATTAAGGGGCTCCAAGACTGGATTACTCCTCCATTGAAAGGGCGATTACAAGAACTAGACTTAGAAACAAAAGAAAACAGAAATATTGCAAATATCATGATCTTTCAGAGCTAAGTTTAATATAACCACTGGTCAGAAAACCTTAATTGAAGTTACAATTCAGGCAAAATAACCAATTTGCTACTTTAAAGGATAGCAGTGACTAAAGTTTATAAAAGAGTCTCACTAATAGTATAGATAAATTTTATCACCATCTCCATACCTGGTTTGTGCCCATTCTATATGCTCCCGTTGGATGATTCTTATCTATTTTATGCTCCAGTTTCTAGAGGAAGTGTAAGGCTTCGTCTCCTTCCAGCACCATCATGAAGAAGAAGGATTATGTGGATCAAGGCCAAGAGCATGGTGAGCTCCAGTGCAGAGGGCTGAAGCTTCCAAAATGACATCTCCATGTGCGACATCTACAGGGTTTCTTTTCTCTGCAGCTATTATTTTGTAAATCTCTCTTCGGGTATGGTTTTTAACCTTTTCTGGGCTCTTCTCCCAAGAATCTATCACTGTCAGAGGGGTTTTGGCCCCTTCTTTCCCAGACTCTTCCTACCCCCACCACCCTGAGGCTCTGACAAATGGGCAGAACCCTGGGGGAAGCAGATAAGCAGGTCGTAAGTTTGAAAGTTAACATAGAGATTGAAAGAGAGGATATGTGTATTAGATACTTCAATCAGTCTATCAAAAACAGAAAAATCTCAAGAATTAATCACACACAGAGGATACCTCAGCTGTAACAGATATCAATCAGTAAATTATTTGACACTATGAGTTCACTATGCTTTTAACATTGTTAAGCCTCAATTCTTCATCTGTATTAGTGGAGACAATATTGGTACTTAAATCATAAAGCTATTAAAAAAATTAAGTGTAGATACAGTCCTACAGGACCTCTATGGCTTA